>JASDQU010240963.1:115120-134406 GCA_032191745.1 Picea mariana
TTTCATCTTCCAGGGTTAGGGTTTTGGATTTATTTATGATAAAAAGGCCTTTGGAGCCTCATTGTAAAATAATCTTCTTTCAAATGCGAGTAGTGGACACATCTCTTCTCAGAGATAAACTGCCACCATTCTAGCAAGTCTTTCAATCTATATTTTTACAGTCTTTGTACATTTTCAAAGGAGGACAAGTAGGGAATTCAAATTAAATGCTAACATTGAATATTTCAATATGGGGGACATCATAATAAATTTAGGATCTGAGGTGAATGTGTTACCCAAGAAGACATGGCAATGTATGGGAGAGCCCACATTAGGATATTCACTTTTTCAGCTGAAACTATCAAATCAAAACAGAGTTCTACCAATTAGAAGGATAAAGGGTGTGATAGTATATATAGATGGAGTGTGCACTAAGGCAGACTTCGAAGTAATAGAATAGTGGATGGCACAACACCTTATCCAACACTTCTTGGACTGGATTGGGCATTCGAAAATCATGCCATATTCAATTTAAATATGAGGAAGATGGCATTCGAGTCAGGGTAATATAGAGTCATTGCATGGTTAGATCCATCAGAACAACAAAGGTTTGTAGAACCCACTTGCTTAAACCTGGAGGAAATTAACCAACTGTATATAACCACTGTGAGAGAACAAAACTATGTGAATCCAATTGTACATGGGGTAATTATTTGGAGAAGTATCACATCATGCATGTTAGACTCATATACAGGGTTGCAAAATTGGCAGTAGAGATTACATGAAGTCTCCACAAGAAGATGCGCAAGAATAAACTGTGTAGTAGGGTGGGTAGGTACAGAGATAATAGAACCTCCTAGCTTTCATGGGGTGAATGACTTAGAAGAATTCCTAATAAGATATGAATATGAAGTGTTACCAAATCAGAGGCTCTTAGTTATGGACATAGCACTCAAAGAAACACATGCAATATGGTGGGGTGTGCACAGAGAGATCGTGAAATACTAGTACCAATGCAATTTATTATTGTGCATTAGGTTCGGTGCAGAGAAGAAGAGAAGAACGATGTAGAGATATGATGGATAGGGATCACCTTTGGAACACTTGGAGAAGTGCAGAATATTATGGACGATGACACCACCAAAGGAATGACCTCATCACTTTATTCCTACACTATAAGGAATACCAACAAACTAGTATATAGACTAAGAAATCTACAGAGGAATTGCAGAATGGACAGTGATACAACAAAACTTTACAATCACTTTCTCATTTGAACATGAAAACCCCAACATAGAATCAACACTCAAACAAATCAGAGGGGTGATATTCATTAAGGAACCAGAAGTGGAACTCATGACCAAATATCAACAACAAAATAGACAGACAATGAAAGAGTTATTGTCATGCTACCATGTGCAGGAAGAAGCACCAGATGAAGAAGACATGTGAAAAATTTAGATAATAGAAGTTGAAGTCGAAAGAGAGGTGGAAGGCTCTGTTGATGGGTCATAAATCCCTTTAACTCAACATTAGGAACCAAACCATCCACCCGAGGCCCAATTTGACTATGCAACATTTGATAGTGGAATGGTTTTCTATATCTTTCGATCAGGCCAAATAATCGATGGGATTTACGTAGTGATTGACAGGATATATTCTTGTGAAAGTTTCTCCTTCAGTTTAAACCTTTTATTTTTGTATTTTATTTTATTGGATGGGTCTGATAAAATATGTTTTTTGGTATAAACCAATAAGTAAAAGGGGGAATCTTAACTACTGAAGAAGGATGAGCTTGGGATAACCCTTGTGATCAAACATGCAGAAAAAGATTTACACACCTATGAAAAGCCTAGTACTAATACATCAACTTGATGGTATTTCAATTATTGACTAAGATACAATTATCCAAAAGAAAATACGCATGCAATAAGATGATGGAAAGAAAAATAGTTTCCTTAGATCTAATCATTAATCACACATTAACACAACGATTTTCTTTCCATCATTAAGAACAAGAATTTAAAAAAATATTGAATCAACTAACTTATCAATAGATTCAAAAAATCTTACTCATTATAGCATCCATTCATGAAATAAAGTCAGAAGTAATTCCTCTTCAGATCCAATCACACATGCCTTTGATGAAAAACAAAAGTTTGTCTTTGGTCCTAAACAAGACTTCTCAATTAAGATAGTTCGGAAATAGTTCTTTACAATTCCAAAAATGAGGGTATTTGCATAAATCATCGACTGTTTATAAAAGGTCGATCCTCTTATTTAGAACAAATCATTAACTAATAATAACTATCAAAAGTGCAAGCTAAGTAAAACAAAACATCGCCACATGGTGCTTCCATCTCTCTATCTTCTAAGAGTCGTTAAATAGTTTCACTAGACTGGATGACTCTTCTCATATTATGACCATTTGACGAAGAGTTCCTCGCATGTGTTGGTGTTGGTTGTCTATTCTTCTTTCTTTACCCTCTGATTTATTGACCCAAGGTTCATGTCTTTCAGGTTTCCAACAAAGCCTCTAAAACTATCGGCCCTCCTGGTAAACTAGAAGGAAACACAACACATGGAATGTGCTGCGCAGTCTCACCCGAGATAGCTTAAATGGGTGGCTATAAGACTCGGGCATTTACAACTTAGTATTGAGTACAAGATAAGGGATTTTTATTCAGAGTCATCTACTACGAATTGTGATTTCAATCTACTATTATTCGTGGTTATGTGTTTATCTTCCACAGTTCATTTCCCTAACAACACAATCATATTTCATAGAAATATATTAACTTCATTCATTAAGCAGAACAATTAACTGTTGAAAGAAGAAAAAGATATGTATGCATTCATCACATTACACAGATATTACCGTGGTTCACCCCCTCCTAGGCTACGTCCACAAAGATTTGATTCTTGGCTCTTTTATTATGGTAGTTTTGTACCTCCAGTGTCACACACTTACAATTATCCTCATATGGGTAAGATCTATATGAGGCGAACTAGGTCACACCAGGCTTTGCAACATGCGATCTGATCCTCATTTATTCCTTCTCTCCTCTCCTCTATATCTCAACATATTACAAAATATTTCATAACAACATTACATATCGCATCAATTCATACATCTCTAATACAAAAACAATGAACTAATAAGGAGTTGACCAACCGAACCCCTTATGATACCTACGTATCTATATTTATATCTATCGGGATCTTCAGTCGTTTACACTATATTACCAAAACCTTAACCCTACCAACATTAGGTCTTCCTCCCATATGTGCATGTTGTTCTTCCTCCAGTTGTCGCTTTCCTTGTGCACACTTTCTTACATGTGCGCGTGCTATGTTTCCTTCCAATTGTTACTTCAGTTTATGCATGATTTCTTTCCCCACGATCAACCTTCTTTATACTCCATCCATGCTTCTTTCCACTTTGACCTGGTGGAAACAATTGGCATATAGGAATCTATTACAGTTCATCAGGGCCCAATGGATTTATTTTACTTCTATTGCTCAAGCCCAATACTTAACTACTTTGACACTTAACTGTTGCAATACTATTTGAGCCTTGATCGGGTGCTCCATGAACTGTTGTACTTGACTTGGTGCCATGCTCACCACCTTTGCTATCTTTGTAGTCCATGTCGAGTCTTGTTGTTCATGTTTTTTGATTGTGTCATGCAAGTTGACAAAGTCCTCTGGTGAGAGGAATTTTGGGAGATCGATGTCTTTCATCTCCCATTAATCTTGACCTAGATCCTTTCACAATCGACCCATTTTTGTTGAATCTCCTGTTGAGGTTCTTGGGCCATTTTCACCCATTATTTAGTCTCTTTCCCTATTAGATCTATTTTTTTTCCCTTAGCACTCGAATTTCATTCTCTTCGGTGTCTTGTCCCTTTTGAATCGCGTTGATGTAATCAATTCTTTCCACTTTTTGGTGGGATTTCTCATACCATCTTTCCACATATTTGTAGGTCTCTAGCACCATAGGGGTGTCTTCTTGGAAGTCGGCTATCCCTATAGTGAAAAGGTGTCATTCATTTTTTATTTTTTCATAGGTGTCTTGGAACTCACTTCTCAAAAATACCATGACTTGTGTGGATTCATGATAGTATTTCGCCAAATGGTGTAGATGATCCAACTCCTTTAGGGCAACGGCCAACACCCCTTCAAATTTTATTGGTCTATCCAGTGTGGCATCTGTGATAGCCATCCCTGTGCTAATAATATCATGTCTTGGCATGCTCTGTGTTGATCAATTTTTCCTCTATGGTGATGAGAATCAAATTGTCCAACGTAAGCCTCCTCTTCTTAGTGGTTCTCTTCATGATGGATTTCCTCTTTCAGTCATAGGCGATTTCTTGTATATGGGTGACCTCATCAATAGGCTCAGGGATTTTTTGTTCTCCCCAAGTTAGAGTATTTCCCAGGATCCCAACTATGTATATCTATTCTCGGTTGGGTTCCTAAATGTCTTCTATATGTCTTGATGGCCCAGCTTCCAGTTTTTTCTCATCGGCTGGTAAGGTATTTTCCAAAACTAAGGAACCAAGGGTTGGTTCATTACTTACTTGATAATAGGTTGTTGAAATTGTGATTTCCTATTGTGGAATTTCTTCTTCCTATATTCCCAATCCTATTTCATCCCTCGAGCTGCCATTGGGGTTTGCGGTATGTAGAGTGGCTCARCATATAAGGAACTTTCTACCTCATTTTCTCTCTATAGAAGGCTCTGAACTGAAGCATCAGGACCCAGGGTAGATGCTCTCTCAAGTTCTTTCTCCTCTGTAATTTGTGTTGGAGTCACCACGGACACMTTTGAACTCTCCTCATCATCGTAGATGGTTATCAAATAAAACAAGGGATTTGGTACACTTGTTCTCCTTAATGTCCTTGTTATCTCAAGCTTGKTTGAAATTTCCCCTAGTGATCTAATTTGTGGTGGCGGAACTTCAGGGTTTTCTGACCTAGTGATTTCTTCAAGTTTYATCAGCTCTAGGCCACTTGGTTATCCTTGGCTTTCGATTGGGTTATTAGTGGGAATCCTCATCATTTATATCARATCAGGGTCAATTTCCATTGATCAATGATTCACGATGCCCCTTCTAGCAAGAGTAATCCCCTTCTTTGTACCTTTGTTGTCTCTACTGCTCCTATTTATTCCTTGGCTCCAAGGGCCTCTTGAGTCGACTGCTCTATTGTTTCCACCTATTCATCCATGATCATGGCCTTGACCCTGGTCATATTTCTCTTGGCCATTATCTGCACCACCTCTTACTAGTCCTGGGCACACTCTGTGAAAATATCGTCCTCAAAATTATCATGAGTGTACAACCAATAGGATGATACCTGTGAAGCATGTTGGAGGACCAGGCATTTAGGGTCATGCTTACAGAATTGGCATGTCAGGAACCTGAATTCAAGTTGGATCAACTCTTCTTTTTTGGATTGAGCAATATCCTTTACCAGGTAAACGTGGACCAGGAGCTCCGACATGCCAGCTTAAATTCATGGCGGTGAAGAAATTACTTTCACAAATGACATCTAGCAGGTATGAGTCCATGTAGAAAGTTGGAGTTTCCCCTTCTTTTAGCATCTGAGCCTATTGTACATAGATGCTCAATTGTTTAGAAATTATTGCTCCTCAGTTGAAGTTGCTTCTAGAAATCGCCACAATGTATTCCAAGGGAATCCATGCTTCCAAAAACTTGGAGAAATACTTATCTCCATACATTCAATAGATGAGATCCATCAAATAGATGTATGGATCCCTCAGGTTAATCGTCCCATACCAACCATTGCTCCGGTTTTTAAAAAAAAATTCCTCCTTCCACCATGAGGCCATCAATTGGCTAGTGTCATGGAATTCATAGAACTTCACCAGAAAATCTGTTTTTAGCCATTCCTATGGGTCCCTGAGCTTGTATTATTTTTGGAATTCAATCGGGAGGAAAAATCTAACACACCCGTCATTCTCATTATTTATCAAGAACTTATTCCCATCTGTATGGTTGATTAAACATTTCAGAACCTTTATGCAAGGGAAAATTGAGGTTCTGTTGGCCACCATATGTAGATACGACTGTCGGATGCTCAGGAACACCTGGTCATTTAGCACCCTTACATTCAAGTCATTGTGTGGGATATACTTTGGGTATTATTCCCAACTAATTATGTTGAAGAGGTCCCCCCACTATGGGAAAATTAACTTGGATTTGGTGCTTTCTTTTGTATCACGGAAGGTCGGAGGCTGGACAAATCTTTCTTTGTTTATGTTTTAATGACAGGCTCTGCCTTGGGAGCATAATCCAATTATCTCATGGTCCCTCGAGAAGATCATTCACCTATTTTAGCTTCTTTTAGCTTGGGTGGCCTCGAACAGCGTCTGGTGGTTGGATTTCTCGGTGGCATATTACCTGCAGCTAGGACATAGTTTAGAGACTGTGCAAAAAAAATCGGATGGATATATATAAATTACTACCAATGAATTGACAAACTTGAACACATACCTCTACAAATTTTTTAACTTGGTTTTGATAATATGAGGGTCAGTACAATATCGAGATGCTCTCTTTTCTCCTTCAGATGCTTTTGAATTCAAAGTTGTGCACATAATGAATTTTTTCAAAACCGTTCTCGAGATTTAAATAGGGATGAACTTACCTTGTCGCATCAACTATTCAATTCAGGTTATGAGTGTAATTTCATTAAATTTTCTACCAGATCTTCAAAGATGTTTAAAATTAAATTCATCGTGGGTTGATGATGMGGGTATGGATTGTAACGTGGTCTATTGGAATTTTCAATTTTTTGTTGTTTACTCAGCACATGAGGTAGCAACAAATGCAGGATCAAGCTTTAACTAGTCTATTAAATGTCTAAATAGGATCGTATCTTATGCCACAAACATCCCATCATTCTTCTAATCCAGTTGGTGGGTCAATGGTCAGGATTGTGCTTCAAACACTTTTTGTTGATAACTTATTTCAAAATCTCTAACATCGATCGATATTTCCATACAGAGATGACATGGAAAAACTGACTAGGAGGTGTGACTAGAACCCATAGAACCTTAATATGACTCAGGACGAAACAAGGTCGTACGACCCATTTTCTTGATAAAGAAACATGGCATTCGAGACATGTGGCTTCATTTTCTTGTGTTAATCATAATTGAGACTTTATTTAAGCTATGCATTCTAAAACCCAACCCTATTCTACCTTCATTCCCCATGGCCATGAACCATGCCCTCGTTCGATAAGAGTCGAGTAAATCATTCACTGCCACCAGACATTTTAGTTATCATCATTCACTTTCTATGGTGTTGCTCCACTTCCAGCGAGCATTCATACCCTTGATGGAGTCACTCCAATGCCACATACCTTTCTCTACTTTGAGTGAGAGTCTAGAGCCTTGATGAAGTTATCTTCATACCCTCGCCTACTTTTCACTCACTTGATATAATTGATTTATTTTCGACAGAGATGCCCTGACCGAGTGGGAGAGAAGGATGTTTTTTATCTATAAGATGAGATGGTTAAGGTGAAATGGTTCTATCTCGGTATTGAGGTGCATGTGGTCCTTTCCATCTTACCATATTTCCCTTTAGGTTTTACTAGACCACCAGGTGGACACTTCATCACTTGCCAAGGTTTTTTATTTGCAAAGGTTAGATACATAACTCCTTTAAGACAAAAACAATCCACCCAACGTTTCTTTTGTTATATATAAGCATGATTTAGGAGCATAGTTTTCTATACTATTTGAATTAAGGTCAACCAATGCCTTATGGAACACAACTTCAAAGTGAGAAAAATACTACAAAAAAGAAAACGGAAATAAAGGACTCCACAATCAACCTACCTAAAAAAAATCATGTAAACACACAATTTTTTTTTTTTTTTAAAACAGAAATATTGTTTTAGGGACTGGTCATTCATCGAGAGGGTGTCAGGTCCCCCCCCCATAGATTTTGAAACCGATACGTGCCTACCCCAAGTTTCTTAGCTACCTGAAAAGGTCTGAGCCATAGATTCTGACACTTTGAATGTTTTCCCTTTGGCTCATTCCCTCGGTCCCATTTCAGGACTAAGTCTCCTACTTCAAAATTATTCTCTTTGGCCTTATGCTTGTCAAACCACCTTTTAACTATCTGCTAATGAGCGATGAACTTTGATTTATCTTTCTACCTTTCTTCTTCCAGCATGAGGAGGGTATCAATTCTCTATTGAATAACTGATGAGGGTTGTCCTCTAGAACCCTAAGAAAGATGAAGAGATGGAAGGTATAGCCCGTTCGGGAGAATATCTTCTTATCTATATGCCATAAAGTATGGGGAGTTCCCTATATCTTCCTTGGGTGTTACTCTATTGGACCATAATGCATCATGAAGTGAACTATGCCAATTTCTCTGATTGACTACCATTGTTTTCTTCAATATCCTCAATAGGTTCTTATTGGTTGATTCTGCCACACCATTCCCTTGTGGATAGTAGTTTGCAGAGTATATGATTATGATTCCTTTGTCTAGAGAAAAATATGCTAATAGGGTGGAAGAAAAGTAAGCGGCATTTTCAAAAGAAAAAATGGAAGGCATACTGAACCTTGTGTTATAAGCCTAATTTGCACTCAGCCTGCATAGCTAGCCTCAGGCCCTACTATTTGCCAATTTATTGAGCCAAGATCTTCTAAAAATCCCTCTTTTTTGAGCCACACATGCCCTAGCCTTCTACAGCTCGTGTATGCACACATCCATACACCTGCAGGCCTTCTACAGGCCGTGTATACTGACAAAATCACGAAAAATGGAAATTTGTAGATGGGAAACGAAGTTTCAAGAAATTTCTAAAATCGTTTGACTGCCTATGGCCAATCATTCAACCGGGTAAATAACTACAAAAGAAGGGGTAGGGGTCCCATTTAAAAAAAAAGGAAGAAGAAGAAGAGTATAGAAACTCTGCCCAAATTTATCCCCCCCTTTGCCCCAATTTCCTGTAATTCTATTATGAGGTTGAGTAGTTGGTGCATTGTGAAGAGGAGCCTAGGACCAAGTTCGAGGAGTAGTGTTGGCCACATATTGTAAGTTTACTCTTGTGAAGATTAATAAAAAAATAAATACTTTTTTCGTCCCACCATATCATGTGTTCAAATTGTGTATTTATTTTATGATATTGTCACATCTAACCCAACAATTAGTATATGAAATTCAAGTTTGCAACTCTCTGTTTGTCCATGTGTGAATGCGGGTCAGATTTTGGAGGAGGCTTGCAGTCAAAGAGCGAGTGAAAGTGAAGGGATCGACATCAAACGAAGGATTTAAGGTAGAGTTACATAACCATGTTTGCACCTTTGTATTGCATGAATGTGGGGCTTTGTGTTGGGATAATAGGAAAATGTAGAGGCCTTTAAATGGTCATTTTCTACATGCATGATTAGAGACCTTAAATGCTAAGTCTGTAAGCAAGATTTCCCACTCACATCAGAATTGGAGACTCCGCTGGGGAGTCTCTAGGGTTCTTTGGGGATTTTTTATTGGGTATTTTGAAATTGGTTTTACTGCCCTTTTTAGTTTCTGCAAGAAGTTTGAGTGTTCAGGGGTTTTGGTTCTCAATACCAGTCTTCCCTGCTCTATTTACCAGACTATTTATTTTCTATTTTTGAGAGTCTTAAGAGGCATACGTGCCCTGTAGTGGGACAACATGTGTATGCACGCGCCCTTCCTTTAGTCAGCCTGTGTATGTACGCCTACTGATGAAGTGCTAGTTGCATGTCTGAGAACCCAACAAATCCTTATCAGGAAGAGGCAATCATCCTCTCCCCTGCAGAAGTGATCCTTCTCAGGTATCTTTTGGGTCCTTCTAGGTATTTGATTGAATAGTCCATAGTCAGGTAAAAATCCTCAAGATTAGCTTTGTTTCGCTATATTTTTCTTGCCTCTTTGAGTCAAAGTAAGTTTTATTTTTTATTTATTTTTTATTTATTTATTTATTTATTTTTACCTTTAAGGGGTGCTGGCATTCAATACCAGTATCCTCTGCTAAAGCTTAGCTTCTTCTTCTTCTTCTTTTTTTTGAAGGATTTCAGAGGCACATGCGGCTTGCAGTGGGCCTGCCCGGGTGCACACACACTCTTCCCTTCTACAGCCCACATATGCATGCTAGCTGTTGAAGAGACAATCATATACCTGACCAGAAATGATTTTGGAGCTAGTCTTCCTCCTCCCTGTCAAGTTTTTACTTCCCAGGTTCTTTCTTGTCTGAATGTGGTCTCTGTCATAGAAGCTTAGCCTAGGTTTGGACTCTATTATGGATTGCTTTTTCATTCAAAGTCTTCTTCTGTTTCTTTGTTAGGTTTTTTGATGAGATAGTGCGTCAGTCTGATCTGCGTTCTTGGTTGTCAGGATCTCCCCGCTGTTAGTGGTTGGCTAGAAAATTTTCTTGGCCTTGTCTTGTTTTGGATTTTTTACCATTTTTGCTTCAGAAAAGGAGAAAGCTTCCATCTTTGTTTTTTTTTGTTTTTGAGGCACAATAAAAAACAAAGTAGATATTTTCTTTGTTTGGTTAAGTAGTCAAGTGTTTGCATAGATTATCAAGAAAAAGTTCATTTTCAGAAGTTCTTGGCTGATTGACTTAGGACAATAAGTAGCTCGTAGTCGAGTGAAATCCTGTTTTCACTTTTCTGTCAAAAGAAATTTTGAAAACTTGGTTAAAGTAAATTCTTTTTGAAGAAGTAGTTTTGTTTTAAGCACTTTGCATGTTCTTATTTTTGTCGCTATAAAACATCATTGGTTTCATTATCATTTCCTATGACTTTAAAAAAAACCACTAAAATAAACGTTTAAATAAAATCTTTTAGACTTTATGTTTTGTAGGGTACACCAACAAGTTTAGGACTAGAGCCTTGATTTAGGTTGGAGAGGAAACTCTTCAAGGCTACCAAACACAAACATAAGAGTCTGAGATAGGGAGTGTTCAAAATCCAGTTACCGTGAAATTTTTCCAAGACCCCCCTCTAACATAGGGGATAAAAACGAGGTAACGTTCGGAAAGGTAGCGGAGATAACCCCTCCAAAACAACCAAGCGTAGTGGGGAACGCATATAGAGGGCGTGTCCTGGGATTCTATCGTTAACACTTGCCATGGAGCTTTGTGGGTCTCGAATCCATTCGAGGTCCTCAGTTGTCTTCTGGAACACTTGCTCTCGATACCCTGGATAGGTTTCGGACTTGATACCCTGCTCATTGCGGTCCACTCGACTGTCGACTGTACCCACCTGGAAACTGTTCGCGAGCTATCAACCTAGTTGCCTATCATTCTAGTGACTTACGTAGGTGACTGCGGGGGTATACCATGGTACCTAGAATAGACATCGAGACACACTTTGCAGAGTATACCTGAAGGGTTATTCTGTATTCAAGTTTCACTTGCACTAGTAAGTTTCTCTAGTGTTGGTTTTTGTAACTGTTCTTCCAACTAGCTTGTGACTGCCTATTTTATCTCATAGGAATTTTTTGATAGAGTGTGTTTGTTTCTCAATCAGTTAGAAAATYCTTAGTGTGTCTTTGATATTCTCACATAGTGGAGGATCAGGATCTCCGCTAGTCGTGAAGGCTTCTTGGCCTACCACCAGTCAATCTGGAGCCACCCCCAACAGTGCTAAGGCAGAAKCTAGACCAACAAGATTCATTTGAAGAAACTGGGACATGGGTAACTGTGTCCAACCCACCTTCAAGAGAAGAACATCTCATCCTGGAGGAACCAACCATTACTGACCTTGGAGCACAAGCTCTTGGTCCTAACAACCCTTTGATTACAGATCTTTCGACGCCCGTTGTTGTACAGGTCTATCCTTATGAGCATTTGGAAGTATCCCAAGTAGAGATGGAACCAAATCTCGCAACTTCTTCATGGAATTCTCATATTCCTTCTACGACTGTCACAAGTGGGGGTGTTCCACCTCCTAACCACCCGTCGCAAGTCCAGGCCACTATGGTCTCGACTACCTCTAGTTTAGGAAATGGTATGCTCTCATTTTTGATGACAATCACTCATCCGTTGTCTCAGAGTTAAACAGGCCCTTCATTCACATATGGAATGCCTAGCTTCGATCCAAATTATGTCCTTTTTCACTCCACCTAACCAAATCTAAGTCTAGGGGCAGGGAGTTCAAACACTCCTCTGCAAGGATCTATGGGGGGAATTCTGGCTCCTTATAATGCTTTCCCTTATGGAGGGGGTCACATAACTCCTTCATTCCTTTCAGTCAGCAGTTCTTACCAACAATCCATTGGACCAAGCACAAACTATGGTTCTTATAGAGTGAGTAGTCAAGGACTGTCTTCTAATAGTCAGCTGGTAGTTTCGACACCATTCTCTTTGTTCGGTGCATTTGCTAAAAATTCTTTCTCGTCAGCTGCTTTTCCCACCGAGGGCAACCCTGGTTATGGACAACTGAATCATATGCAAGGTACTATTCATACACAGGGGGAAAACCCATGAATCCCTTCCCCCTAAGGACCTTGGAATCCTTGGCAAGGATCAACTTCCTCATCATGGATGCTGACAGGGGGCAACCCCTTCCAAAGTCATTGGAACCCCGGACAAGGTTCAACACTTATGCCCGTTGGGTCAGCAGGGGGCATCCCCTCTCAAAATCCTTGGATGAAATGCAAGGAAAACCTCCTTTGTCCTTTTACAGAAGTCAATCTATGATGCCTCAACAAGCAAAAAATCTATACACTGGTCCTGGACAAGGTTTTTACCAGAATCCTGGCCAGCAACCAAACTTTATCTGGCAACTTGGTGCGAATCAAAATCTGGGTCCCTTTTTCCACGGTCATAATCAGCAGCCCAAACTACCATTCCTCACAAATTTTCATTTGGTTGACTTGACGAGGTTGTTGAATGACCCCATCTGTCATGATCCGTGTTGGCCTCCTATGCCGACCAAGTTGCCTTCGAACATTACAAAGTTTGAAGCCAAACCTAACGAAGATCCAGGAGATCATGTGACTAATTTTATCTTTGGTGCTTGTCTAACTCATTAAAAGACGAATCCATCCAGTTGCGCTTGTTTCAACGCACTCTCATATGGAGTGCTGCGAAATGGTACATTGAGCTCGACTGCTTAAGATACTCTTCCTTCGACGATTTGGCAATGGATTTCTTAAACCATTTCCAATTACTTGTGAGATATGATGCTGACACCAAATTGCTGGCCAACTTTGAGCAGACAAAGGTAGTCCATATCTCCGATCACATCTGAGAATGGAGACGCTAAAAGAGTTTGATAAAAGTACTAGTCCCACTAGCATTTTTTCTAGAGTGGTTTCTGAAGTCTTTGGTACCCTAGTTATCCAAAGATGTAGCGATGTCGGGAGTCTTTTATGAAGAAGATGCGATAGTGAGAGCTCAATAGCTTAAGCTAATTTACTCACAATCTGGCCTACTTTATGAAATCTTGCTAGATCCACCTAGGTAAATTCTTGACAAAACCAAACAGAGAGTTGGACCACATGTCGATGGTATTGACGGTTCAACACAAGCTAAGACCGTTGATCCACTATCAAAAAAATTGTAACAATTGTCGATACAACAGACAGTGGTTAGCCAGACCACAGGTTCGGTTTCTCCCCCTACCCAAATGTTGGATGTACACAACGTACAATCAACAAACCCGAAGGCCAACCAACAGCCCATCGAGAAGAAGAAACAATGAAAGAAGGGTAAGGGGGATAAGAAACCTACCAATAATGTTGGTGGGGGAAACACTGAAAAGAAGAAGTTGAAGTATCCATGTAATCTGTGCATGGAATACCACCCAACTTATCAGTGCCCTTGACTCGTAGAGGCCCAAAAGTTATTGGCACAATAGCAGCCTGTTGTGTTAACAAACCCATTCCAACATGGGCAAAATTTAACTCAAGCCTTGATGAGCGAGGAAGGGGGAAGTCAAGGACCTCCTCCGGCTTTGAGTAATCCTTCATCTACGAATGTCTATATGATGAAAGGTGATGCATACATATCAACCAGAGTGCATGATTACGGAATGCCTAGCTTCTATGAAAAGAGTAAAGAAGCTGAGATCCCCCCTCTTTCTCTCTAGATTGATAAGACATTGGGGAAAACAATGACACACATCCCAAAAGGTGCATTCAAGAAAGCTTCTCACAACCCAAACATAAGGGCCACCCAGAACTAATCTGTGGTGAAGGATTTCTCTCAAACCCCTTGTGCGATGTCTTCTTTGGAAGTCCTCCAGAGTTGCCCTTCCCAGAGAAAGGCTCTATTATTCACTTTAGGATCCGTTACGACTTGTAATCCGGGTACGATCATGCTTGATACGACCGACTTAAAACCTCGTCTCCTGTACCACATTGCGTTTCAGATAGTAGCGGCTTATACCAAGAAAACATTTACATGAAACATTTTCCACACAATGGTTGATGAGGGTGCCTCAACATGCATGTTGGAAGGCCATAGGCCAACCCATTTTGTCTCTCTCACCAACTCTTCTTACCACTTCCAATGGTTGTTCTTTCCGACCACATGGCATCATTCCCTCTTTTCCTATGCAGTTAGGGGGGAAAACCATGTGTGTCGAAATTGAAGTAGTGGATGATCAACTTGACTATAATCTTCTATTTGGAAGGATTTGTACTTATTCTATGAAAGCAGTGGTTGCTACTGTTTTTTGGGTCTTGTTGTTTCCGCATGAGGACCAGATAGTGACCATTGATCAATTGTCTTTCTCCCATCCCAACCCTTCATTAGGGGCATCCAAGGTCCCAATGATCGATAACCCTCAACCCAACATCGTCAACATAGGGATTAGTTAGTGCCCACCTTTGATGGGTACTTTTGATTACACGCCCCCTCCCGGCGATATTAAGTTCATGTCAAAACCAACCTAAGGTTGAGATTTTTCAAGTCTCGTCATTTTGTACAACTTACTTTCATGATCCGTGGACTCTTCCATCCCCATCAGGCATGATGGAAGGGACAGGGCACCATGGCATCGCCATTCCCTTGTCCGTAATAGAAGTTGTGTACTCTATAGTCCAACAAGATTTCGCCGACCCCGATCCGACTCCCGCGCAAGAGTTAGATCCGATTTCAAAGCCTACTTGGGCTCAAGGTTCCCTTACCGATACCAATTCTTTAGAATTAGTCCTAATCTCCAACGAAGCAATCATAGAGGCAATGACCAGTATGAACAAACCCTGGGATGATCTCCATCACAGATCTTACTTCCTCCCAGAGTTAGAAAGAATTGAAGCAGGAGAATTCACTTTGACTATGACTGGAGATAGGTCTTTTCCTATCAATACCTTGGCTACGCACGCAGTTTATGCTGAGGGTAATATGGAAACCATCACTGAAACTATACCTATTGATATCTCCCAAACCCCTGGCATCAAGGAGAATGTCCTCGTTGGAGCTAATTTCTCCCCCGAAGAGATTTGAATCTACACGGATTTATTTAAATAATTCTGTGATGTTTTTGCTTGGTCTTATGAGGAAATCCCAGGCATCGATCCAATAATTGTCGAACATGAAATCACAACTTATCTTAACGCTAAGAAGGTTTGGTAGAAGCTTTGTCCAGTCAATCTTAGGAAAGCAGCAGCTATCAAATCTGAAGTAGAGAAACTTCTTAAGGCAGGTTTTATCTACCCCGTTCACTTGACTCAATGGGTGTCAAGCCCCATTTCAGGCAATAATAAATAGGGTACTATTTGTGTTTGTACGAACTTCCGTGATTTGAACAAGGCTTGTCCAAAGGATAATTTCCTCACACCATTTATTGACCAGATAGTTGATGAATGTGGAGGATGCGAGGACTTTTCTTTCATGGATGGTTTTTTGGGCTACAATAAGATACAGATCAAGCCTGAAGAACAACACAAAACTGATTTCATTTGTCTGTGGGGTACATTCGCTTATTAGAAAATGCCTTTTGGTCTGAAAAATGTTGGAGCTACCTTTCAGTAGGCCATGTATTTTTCTTTCCACAATATCAAACATATATTTAAGGCTTACCTTGATGACTTAGCATCACGATCTTGTAAGAGAGTTCATCATCCTACACACCTTAGACTCATCTTTGAGAGATGAAGCTACTACCAGATTCTCTTGAATCCAAACAAGTGCAGTTTTTACGTTACTTCGGGTCATCTGCTAGGTTTCATAATTTCGAAAATGGGGATCATGGTYGATCCTCTCAAGGTTGAGGCAATATCTCAGTTGCCTCCCCCACGCACGATCCTTCAACTTTAGAGTTTGCAGGGAAAAGCAAACTTCTTACAGCGTTTCATCACAAACTATGCCAAGATCACAAARGGATTTATGCATTTAATCAAGAAGGATGTCCCTTTTCATTGTGATGAAGCTACTCAATGCTCATTTGATGCTTTGAAACGTGCCCTCACATCTTCTCCTCTGCTTCGACCACCCAATTATAATAAAGACTTCTTATTGTACTTGGCTGCAGCAGACTCGACCATCGGTATGGTCTTGGTTCAGGAGGATGACATTCTTTTCGAGTACGTGATCTATTATCTAAGTCAAGGCTTGGTTGGACTGGAACTTAATTATTCTCACATTGAAAAACTTGCATTGGCAAGAGTTCATGCTGTCCAACGGTTTTGTTATTATATCTTGTTTCGCAAGACCACCATCATTTCTATTATGAATCCATTTCAATATGTGTTGACATGGCAAGTAATTGGCGGAAAGATCAATAGATGGATAGTTGTCCTCCAATAATTTGACTTATATTTTGTTTCGGAAAAATCCAAAAAGTCATTGGTCTTTGCGAAACTCATATCAAAACTTTCGGTCGAGTTAGTCAATGTTATGCCCGAAGAGTCGCCTATTAAAGGAGACATGTTTTTTATTGCGTCTTCAAACCCCTGGTATGGATATATACTTGTCTATCTCCAGAATTTGAAATGCCCCACCTTTGCTTCTCGTGATGAGCATCGCCATATATTCCATTAGGCCAAGAACTATTCTATACTTGAAGACACATTGTATCGTTAAGGCATAGATTCCATCCTTCACCGATGTCTCACTCATGAAGAAGCAGAATCATCCTTAATGATTTCCACACTGGAGCATGTGGAAGCCATATGTTTAGGTTGGAAACAGCCCAAAAGATCTTATGCATCAGTTACTTCTGGCCAACATTAATCAAATATTGTGTTGAATTGGTCAAGAAGTTCCACCCGTGTCAAATCTTCTTGCAGAAGATGAGGGAACACCCTGATCCTATGTTTCCCGTCATTACCATTGGTCCTTTCACCAAGTGGGGGATTGATTACACTACATGCAACCCCCCTTTAGCAAGGGGGCACAATTATATCATCATAGCAGTAGACTACTTTACAAAGTGGGTTGAAGCTATGCCAACGTTCAAGGATGATGGAGAGATAACAACTCTCTTTTTGTTCAACCAGATTATAGCAAGGTTCGACATCTTGAGAGAGATTGTCACTGACCATGGAAATCACTTCCAGAATAAAATGATGATTGATTTAACATCAAATCTTGGGTTGAGGCAAGAACATTCATCACCTTACTACCCTCAAATGAATGGTCAGGTGGACGCTGTGAATAAATCCCTCAAGACTATTTTACAGTGAATGATCAATTCGACCAAATCAAATTGGAATTTGATGTTGTACTCTTCATTATGGGCCTACCGAACATTTGTTAAGAATGCAATTAGTTTCTCATCTTTTCAACTCATTTACGGGCTAGAAGCAGTTTTACCCATAGAATGTCAGATCCCCTATTTAAAATTGGTAGTATAGTTATTGCCAGACACTTCACTGCTTGAAGAGCAGTTATTAAATCTTGAACATCTCAATGAGCAGCGTTGAGATGTAGCCTTGGCCAATGAGGCTCACAAACAAAAAGTGAAGTGTCAGTATGATCAGTCCATTTGCCCTTGGATTTTATCTGAAGGTGACATTCTCCTAGTCTATGGCCAAGATAAGGATCCCCTAGGGGCAGGCAAGTTCAAACCCATGTGATTCAGACTGTTCATAGTTAAAGAGGTTCTTAAAAAAGGTGCTTATCATCTAGTTGACTTTGAGGGAAACGATTTGGCTGAGCCTAGAATTGGGCTCTACCTCAAGAAGTATTACTCGTAGGTGGGTCACCTTTAGTGAATTCTTGTAACATATGTATAGTATTTGTACATTTTTTTTCTTACTTTTTGTCTTTTTCATTTATGCAAGTGTCATTTTTTATGACATTCTTTTCATTGTGCCAGACGTCAAGTGAATTAGAGGTTTTCGTGGGGTTTGTAGACAGTGCTAGTCAACACACTCAGAGGTTTTCTTCTGTAAATTGTGTGATTTTTACACCTCAAGACCAGTTGCTATCCTCAGGAGGTATCTGTTTAGGTAATGATACAAATAACATTGCCGAATATAGTGTAGTCATAGAGTTGCTCCGTGATGCTTTTTTGCAAGGTATCTCTCACCTCTAGGTCTACTTAGATGCTCAACTAGTTGTGTCTCAATTAAATGGTGTTTACCACGTTTACAACCGTACCTTACACCGACGGTTCCTTAGGGTACGTCTCTTAGAATGAAGTTTTGATTACATTACTTACATTCATGTTCCTAGGAGATTAAATCACATCACTGATACTATAGCTAATCATATATTAGATTGGAATTTTTCACACATGTAATGACAAAAACACACACGCACATGTAAATACATTTGTAGCATATTCCATAAAGCATAAAAGACAAAAAAGAGCCATATATATATATGTCAAAAAATGTATTAGAGTACAGTGTGGGAGCGAATGCCTCAAGAATATACATAGTAGGAGTCACGGGGAGTTTTCCCTCAAAAATGTACAAAAGTGCTCATGGCACATAAAAAATCCAACCTAGCTAAGGGTGAGGCCTGTTGGCCCGGCCATAGTGTACAATGGCATTTGCCAAATGCCAAAAAAGTTGGACCCAAGTCTGTGGCACCCCAACTACGTGAGGCTGCATAGAGGGTGGAAGATCCTCAATCTCTTCCATAGGCACATCATGAGTAAGAGCAGTAAGGTTCCATTCTACCTGCTTCAAAACTCTCTCGGCCTCCCCAAGTTGAGGCCCCCCTGCTGCTCTTGCCAGTCCGGTGGCTCTAGCT
Source organism: Picea mariana (assembly GCA_032191745.1). Taxonomy (NCBI): domain Eukaryota; kingdom Viridiplantae; phylum Streptophyta; class Pinopsida; order Pinales; family Pinaceae; genus Picea; species Picea mariana. The sequence continues at coordinate 134,276 of JASDQU010240963.1, forward strand.
TCTCCCACCTCTTGACGAGGATGTTATCTGGTCCTCGCAAAATCAACTGGATGCACTGGTCCCATGTCTGCACATAACAAACAAATCATTGTCAGATACTCTAATACACAAAAAAAAATGATAAATATAAA
>JASDQU010240963.1:164846-185898 GCA_032191745.1 Picea mariana
TTTCTCAGGAGAAAGTTCTTATGAAGAGCCTGAGTACACCATCATCAATACATCATCATGATGACCAAAATCATGGGTAACATAGATACTTTAGCAGAAGGAAAAGGAAGACTACTTGATAAAACAACTAGAGTATAAAGAGTGGAATCAGGCAACTGACTAGAATAACTTGTAGCATAAACAAAGAAACTTTCTTGAGAAGATTTTCATTTCTTGATTATGTTCTCTAGGTTAGCCTCAGGTGGAACAAAAGGTAGTTGTGGATTTGATCTTGTGTGTTTGTCTTTAGGATCCAGAGCTGAAATAATGGAGTCACTAGGTCCAAGCTGCAATCTTCAATGTATTGAGTTCCAATGCACCTTCAAAACTAGTAATATTTGTCATTCAATCCCAAAGAAATGTCTTCAATTTGTTCCTCGGCAATGGCACCAAGAATGTTAGCACTAGGAATCACCCTTAGATTGCATAGGAGGTAAGCCCAATACCCATCAGGTTATGTGTAAATGTAAATGAGTTTTAAAGAGGTCAAATGGACAAGACTCAAGATAATAATTTTCTAACTCAGAAATTTGGGCTAGCATGCACAGGCAATTGAGGTCTTGGCTAACTTCAGTCAGTACGTAGGAGTAAAGGTGAATAAAGGGAAGACTTTGGTGATAAAAATGTAGAGGTTTTCTATAGACATCAGGTCTGTAAGCAACCTAAGGAAGAAAAAATCAAAACACAAGATCTTCTTGAATTCAAAGTTTAAGGTCACTAAAGAAATATCATAATAATATTATAATCAAACATCCATCATAATGTCACTACAATAATACATGTGAATATTTCAAKCATGAATACTTCAGAATCAAAGGCAAATAAGTTGGAGTAAGAAAGYTGACTTCTATTAATCAAGATGTCTCAAATCAAGTACATAACCAGTTCACAGAAGCTTCATCAAAATATTACAAAATAAAGGATCCTTGCTCAACCATTCAAACCTACTAAATCATTTAGACTATATATTTATAACAAAAGGGGAGGAAACACCTAGAGGTGCAAGCTGGCCTTCTTCCCATGAAAATATCCAAGTAGTTATTCCATCTAACAGCTTAAACTAACAACTGTTCTATAAAAAGGGAAAATGTTGGCCATTGATCCAACCAAATTTGAACTGACTTGATCTTCATGATATGCATCTCCCTGCATTCCAAGTGTATTTCAAATTCTTGTAACTATCATCATGCTACCAGCTTCTACCTTTTACTTTCTCCACATTAGAAACCATCCACATGAATGATATTTTGAGCTCCTTGATTCCTGGTACATATTGGTAGATTCATTTGGTAGCACTCTATGTAGTGAGCCTTTGTAGCGCCTTCACCAAATTCCTGTAATTCCGTAGCCCGACCTCCAAAATAGGCATGACGAATGGGTAGCACCACGCCTATGTGCCTCTATCAAAATTCGGCCTCTGTCTAAAATTTCAGTAGTGCCACGCCTATGTGCTTCTTTGCTGATTTGACCTCTGTCTAAAATTTTAGTAGCACCTTCCTATGTGTCTACGTACAATTTGGTTGTGCCTCGACTGAATTCGTAGCACCACATTCCAATGCTGATAGATTTGGTAGCACCCCCAAGTAGTTAGCAACACCATCACTACATCATTCTTAGGTGATTAGGCAGTGTTAGAAGCAACAAACTGATAGGACATGAAAATTAGACAATTCTGTAGCACCATAGCACTATGGAATGTCTGCGCTACTACTGTTGAAGAGATTAATTATTTGTAGAACAAAAAAAACTTTGAGCAGTATGCATTAGAATCCTATATACGTGGAAAAGGTAGTATTCCCTTAATTACTTATCCTTGCAAAAAGGGGCCATTCCCAAAAATGGAGCTCACTTTTCACCAATCACTTCATCAACTTGACACTCCTTCTTGTAGAAGAAGGACTTCCCTTTGGCACAACAACATGCTTCCCTTTAGCAGTAATAGGCTTCTTCACTGGATCTATTCTTTCCTTGGCTACTAGCTTATCCTTTTCAATAGCATCTTCAACCAACACATTCAAGTTTCTTTGAGCCATCTCATCTTGGAATCGTTGCAACTCTGCTTTGAGATTTCTATTATGAGACTAAAAGTCTTTGTTTTTTCTATAGAGGTTCTTGAGTTTCCTATGAAGAGTCTAGGCTCTTCTTGCTCTGAATCTTTCTAAGTCAAGAGTGTGGCTGTAGCCATCCATGATTTATTTCATCTAAATTCTTTCAGATAGGGATTCAAATTTCAGACGATCCACCTCCTTTCTAGCTTCCCTGAGTTGTTTAATCAATCTTTTGAAGGTCTGGTTGCTAGGTGGATTGGTTATGTGGACAGTCTCAACAAGATTTTTTATGGCTCCATCTTCTTACTGCACATGGATTACTTCTTATATCTCAACTGGGTTCTCAATGTCTTTTCCCTTGTCTTTCTTCTTCTTCAGAATGGAAGCCATAGACATCTCAATAAATTAACCCTTATCCTTCTTCTTCTTTGGAAAAGAAACCTTTGGTAAGACCCGTTCTTCAACAGCCTCCTTGAGAACTAATGACCTTGTGAAAGGATTTATTCTCTTAGTGCTAGTTGCTAAAGGGGATGAAGAGAAGTGTAGTTTCCTTCCTTTCTTGGTTGTGTCTTTAGTAGAGGAAGGGACTTCTTCCAGTTCTGGTGAAGGAGGGGGTGAAAGGTCTCTCTGTGGAGAATGATAAGCCTCCTCCTCAGTTTTAATGGCTTCTTGATCTTGAACATGAGATTTACTCTTTCTTTTCTTGCTAGCACCTATTGGAGCAACACTGGTGGATGGAAAAGGGCTTCCTATCTGTGATTGATGAGTAGCTTCTATGTCCAATTTCATGTGAGCAACAGTAATGAAGTGTTCCCATGAGATGTTCCTCTTTCTCTGCTCTTCAAAAACTAGCATTCTAATCAACCCAGAATGAAAAATGTTATTATCCACAACCTTTGATATGGATTTAACCATGTTTTACATCTTKCCTATGCTCCTGTTGACGGGCGAAATCGACCGTCCGTCAACTGAGAGAGTGGAACCGGTCCGGGGTTGTCTAATAACCCAAKCCGTTTGGGATGAACCACCCTGACGGGTTTAGCRGATYCATTAGCYGATCTAAGGTCCTAAGAAAACAAAAAGAAAACTAATCTAAACTAACTAATCTATCTAAAACTAAATAAAACAAATTAAACTAACTAACAAATAAATAAAACTAACTAATAAACTAATCTAATTAAAACTAACTACTAAACAAATTAAACTAAAACTAAAATAAACTAAACTACCTAATTATTAAAACTAACTACTAAACTAACTAAACTAAAACTAATTATTAAAACAAACTAAACTAATCTAACTTTATATATAATCTACTAATTACTACTATACTAACTCTAATTAACTATCTATCTAACTACTAACTGCAATATAACTTATTCACAAAATGTACAATATCGACAATTTACAGATTTAATTAAAACCTGACAAACTCATTTGCATTCTGCCCTAAGACAGTAAAAGATAATTTTTGATTTTTACAGTTTTATGAACAAGAAATAAAACTAAAAGCTAATTAAACTACAACACTAATCTAAACTATAAATATATCTAATCAAATCAACGAAAATAATGACTAACCTGGAAATATGCTCCAAATTTGTCCTTTGTATAATGACTGTACTAGCAGATCGAAGGAAGGAAACTCGTATCGAATAACCCAGAAGCTTCTCGTAAATGATAGCTGTGATGCTCTTTAAGTTTGTTTACAGGACAAAAAAGACATAAAAATCATAACAATTATATGATTTATAAATCTCTGCAATTAAGTAAACCTGTTATGCAAAAACTTATACTTAATAATTCAATTGATGAAGAAGAGAAATCTGTCATTCACAAACTGAATCAAGTAATTGCTATGTTTTTAAATACTAGAAGAAATCAGATATGGATTATATTAATTAAATCATATCATTTGCAAAAGACTAAGATAGCTAAAGTAGTCATTAACCAAATGCAAATTGATAACATGAACATGAAACAAAAGATTGATATTATGAAAGCTAAAGTTGTAGAAGAACATCAATTTCTGTCTTAGTCTGTATTAGATATCCATTATCCTGGTTCTCCCACAAGCGAGGATGATTATTATAAAAAATAATAAGTATTTATAAGTTTTTTCACAGGGTAAAACCTCCCTGTAGAAGTTATCACACTGTTTACATAAATCTGGGAAGATATTCCCAATTTTAACTAAACTAAGTAACTACAATAAAACTAAAACACCCAAATATCTCTTGAACTGCCCAACATGTCCCGTGTAATTCGAATTTACCTTAAACAGGTCAGAAATAGACAAGTTAGAGAGATATTTTATTAATAAGATGATAGAAAATTTAATTCTATAGACTAGCTACAGAATCCTCTGATTCTGTCGCTGGTCTAAATAAGGTACAGAATCGACATTCAAATCAATTAAAAAAATCTTTTCAAGATTTCAATTTAATTGACATCAATAATCATTTGAAAATGAACCATTTAATTTTGAAGTTGTTATATCATTCAAAACTAAACGAGATCTGAATCAATGAATGCCTACAGAGATGGGCGTATTCTATTTCTTGTATCACCAGAAAATCAAATGAACAGAACCATAATCCAATCATTGTGAAACCATTTAGTATCAATTTGGAATCGACACAATCAAAACAAATCGCATACAATCGTTATGCTATCTGATCAGCAAGGGGTAAGATCGAAACCAAACAAGATCGTTATCAAATCATTATCACTGTGTTGACATAGCCACAAAAATTCAAATTGGCGCGAAAATCAATTTAAACAAAATCGCCATAGGATCGATTGATCAACAGAATTCATAATTTTTTATTGCAAATTGGGCAAATAGGATTGATCAATTTTGATCATAACGAGATCGTTCCAATCAAACGAATCATAACTGGGTTTGACCAAATCGTTTTACAATTTTAAAACCAGACAGAGTAGTAATCATAATTGACATCCAATTCCTAAAAATGATCGAGCTAACAACGATCTGATCAAGCGAATCAATCGATTGGGTTTAACAATAGTCATTGTTCCATAATTTGGGCATATTTGCATAGATTCAATGAGATCACTGTTTTTACAAAAACAGAGTATTTCTAACCAAAATGAATTAAACACAATGATACTCATGATTTGGAAAATCATATAACACAGCATATTGTAACAAGTATCCTCCCGAAAACATTTACCAATCACAACATACAAATGATAATGAGATCGAATCCGAGCAAAATCGTATTCTAAATTGAGCATAAAAACTTGTCGTGCGGAGTAGATAGAAAATGAATTGTAATGAAAACATACCATTACTTTCGTTACTTCACTCAGACAAACTTAGCAAATGAAATCCAAACAAATAACCATTAACTCCAATAAACATCTATGAGAAAATCATATGTCAAATCGAAATTCCTTCTATTTTTATCAAATTGAAACCATGTACAGGATGATCACCGAATGACAGAGGTATTTGGATGAGTGACTGAGATATTTAAAAACTGAATTCAAATCATTACATCAAACTAGATTATTTACAAAACAAAAACACTGTGAAAACCATACTTGCATAGCAACGAGGCTGCTTGATTATGCCAATTTGGAATTTACAACAGTCGTGGTTGATTCCACGTTTTTGAACAGGATGGATCCGGTTGTCTTTTGTTTCTTATCCACTGCTTGGAGCTTGGCTTTTTGACTGGTTAGCACTGCAATTTGATCTTCCAGAGATTGAATCTTCGATTGGAGCATGGGAACATCAATATAATATCGTTCTAACCATGAATTGCATTGGTCACAGGGTGACTGTGTGGGTTTAGACAGAGCAGGCGAGGGTTTGGCCAAATGACCGATAGTTTCACGGGGCAATTTAATACCCGGATAGTTAGGGTCCTCCTTTAGGTAGGGGGGAAGGTTTGATACAAAATCATAAGAGGGTTCGGGACATAAACCTTGCGAGTAGGGGTACTCGCTGGCCAAGAAACATTCAACATCAGAATCAGAATCCTCACTTAGGATGATAGGGTTGGACACGGCAGAGGGTTTTGGTTTGTTTCTGGCCATTCTCGAAATGAGTCGGGAATTCCTTTTCCCTTTGGCATTTGCAGTAAGGTTTGCCTTGGTATTTTTGCTCATAGGCTTTTTAATGGCGTCTGTGCTCTTATTTACAGTGTCGGGTAAGTCAATGCTAGGGTTGACCGAGGGTTTAGGCAGTAGGAGATGCAAGGGTACAGGTAGTTTGGGCTTGGTTTCAATTACCACAGGTTTATCAACCTGTACAGGGTCGGTGTCTTCAAAGCCATTACGGGCGATGAAATCCCTCCAACTATCACCATGCAAACTCAAATGATAAATAATGATGAGCTTAATAATCCCATGGTGGAATAGGTTGTTGTCAGCCTTGTGCCTTTTATATCTTTTCGACTTCTTATACAGGCTCCGATGAAAGTAGAAAGGCATGTTTAGAGGATACCCTATAAAAATCATCAGCAGACACAGGTGGTAGAGGAACACAAGTCCGTATCGACCTTCACAGGTCATGAACTGCTTGACTAGCATTAATAAGTAATGCCATCATGGTTTGAGCATAGATATGGGTAAACCTCTGTCACAAGAGGTGACTTTGCGCGATAGAAACAACAATGTCCATGGCACTTCCTCTACCTTGCAATTCTTAAACCAACGTTGTCTCGAGGCACGTAACCTCGTAGCTGAGCTAATAAACTATCCATCAATCTCTAACTGTATGTCACCCACCTTGGCTCGAAAACCATCAAAGGTCATGGCAAACTGTCATGCTACACAAAGGTTAAAACCCTCAAATCGTTTCATGAAGGTAAGCCATCCACTGTCTTCCAAATCTTGGTGGGCATTGTCAAACATTAACAGGGATTGATTGCCATTGGGCTCAATTCGCACGAGTGGTGCCATGGAGCCGAACACATGGTAAGGGAAGGGTTTGAATTCACCAATGCACATAGGAGCAGAGCTACCCGAGTGAACAAAAATGAACGAGCAAAAGGGGTAGGCATAAATGCAAGCATGCGAAGGTGGTGGAGTCTGCCATGAAAAATATTGATTATCCAAGTACAACCGCCAATTTACATAGCTGTTCACTTCATAATAGTAGTTCAACCATCGAGTCATGTGCCCAACTAATGAAATCAAATCTGCGCACAAACGTTATGCCATAGTGTTTAAACACCCGATTTATAAATCAAATCCAAAATCAACTATGCGCCAATGTGTCAATTCATATAATGAAAAGTTTAACCAAGTTGCCAAACAATATTGATATAGTTGACAAGCCAAAAGTTATGAAAAGATTAACATAAGGATTATATCATATATATATATATATATATATATATATAAAATTTAATCATAACCCCTATTCATTTTCATATAACCAATGATCAGGCAAGTCATATAAAGTGCAAATCCAAAGGCTAAATGCCTTACAAACTCAATAGAACCAAGTTACACAATCAATCGAGGTATGAGAACCGATCAAAGGATCTTGCCAGTCATATAGTGATTAATAAAAGGTCAGCACAATAGGCATAATGACAAAAGAGATATTGACAGTTCAGATAATGATCAAAATGTGACTTCGAAAGGAGAAGTTTTCACGCTTACAGTCGTGAAAAATTAATGAAGACAAATGTGCAAATGTCGCAAGAAATGAAAATGTCGTTTATTTGAAAATTGCGACAAAATATTGATGTTTGCAAGACATAGGTGTAAGCAACTTATAGGATAATAAAAAAGTGAATTGGCTGCCAACAATGGCGACACACTGGTAGAAGCAGTTATCTCTGCAAAAGGTGCCAATTCATATTAAGACATCAAAGATAATTTCAACTCAAAAATAACAACCAGAAAATCGTACAAACATCATGATTAATCATTTTCCAGCAGTGTTTCGAAAGATGAAAACCAATAACAGTCTTAAGATCAGCAAGTCATGATATTAAAGATAAAATCTCCAACACTGTTGGCATAGCCACTACTGCCAGCAGGCGTCCATAGCCTCGACATGGTTTCCATTTAACCCACTCTGACATCTGTATCTTGCCAAGAAGTTCTGGATCAGAATAAAGGACATTAAAGAGGTTTCTCTTCTTTTTTTTTTGCAAATTTTCATATACCCGACATTGCTTCGCTGCCAGCGGGCCTGTTCAGTACCCCGACGAAGTTATCTTGGCGTCATGCATGCATTTACCCGCTGCTAGAAGACCTGTTCAGTATCCTGGCGGGTTTACAAGCATTTCCCACAGCTCTTCTTAATAATTTTTTTCTTTTTTTCATAGGTATATAGTTGAGCGGGGTGATGCTAAAAATCTTGATATTTTAACATATTTTTTCAGACCTCATCAAATTTTTTTAGAACTGTCCTTTATTTAGCTCCAGAGATGTTTTATTTACAAAAACAACTTCCTAAGATAGGGAGAGATCTTCTGAGTCATTCCTTTACGGAAAAGGGACAGCGTGAAAAGATAATAGACGATCATGAAAAGATTTGCTTAGAGATTGAAATCAGTAAACTTCTTTCAAACAACAAAATTTTCCAACACAGATATCAATTTCAGCAATATATCATTGATGTTTGTACAATTTTTTTAGAAGTTATTTCAGTGAAGAAATTTTTCTATCGTCTTTGTTTGAATAGCTCAGTGTACAGGTATGTGTATTTTTCAAAAAACACAAACTGATAAATTCAAATCAAAATCAAAAACAGAAAGCAAATGAAAGTGCAAATAAAAATGAAATATTTACATAATATACAAGGGTATTTATTAAGAAAAGTATCTTTTCAGGGCTTGGCCATTCACCGGATAGGTGTCAAGCTGCCCTTCAAGATTCTGCAATCGAAAGGAACTAGGACCCAACTTTTTAGCAATTAACAATGGCCCAAGCCATAAGTTTTGAAATTTAGTGTGCTCACCCTTTCCTTCGTGTGGTTTGTCCCATTTTAAGACGAGATTGCCTACTTCAAAATTCCTATCAGAAGCAGAATTAGAATCGAACCAGCTTTTAACCACTTGTTGATGTTGATCTAACTTGCGCTTAGCTTGGGTTCTTACTTCTTCTAGCTTCATCAAAGTGTTAATTCGGTTTTCTAAAGGGGGACAATCTTCTTCTTGGATTTTTTGTGACAACTGAAGCGAAGGAAGAAGAACATGAGGTGGAAGAATTGCTTCTCTTCCATAAACGAGAAAAAAGGGGGAGTTACCTATAGCATCTTTTGGCATTACCCTATCAGCCCATAGTGCATTCAGCAGTGCATTGTGCCAATTCTTGTGATTTTCAGCCACCGTTCTCTTGATAATTTTAATCTAGTTCTTGTTTGTTGATTTTGCTAATCCGTTTCCCTGGGGGTAGGAACTAGCAGAGTACTTCAGCTTAATTCCTTTTTCCAAAGCAAACTCACTCATCTCAAGAGAAGAAAATTATGAAGCATTGTCAAAGACTAGACAGTCAGGGATACCGAAATGAGTAATAATATTCGAGTTTAGAAAACAGATTACCTGACTGGTGTTGACAGTTCTTAGCACAACAGCTTCAGACCATCGAGTCAAGTAATCTGTGGCTGTCACAATATACTTGTGCTATTGTGAGGATGGAGGGTTAACTGGACCTATGATATCAAGGCCCCATTGCTGGAAAGGAGAATCTACTGAAACGGGTTGCAAGGGAAAGGATGGTTTTTGCAACTGCCCTGATGCTTTCTGGTAGATTATACATTTATGACACAAGGCATGGGCGTCCCTAAAAAGCATGGGCTAGTAATAACTGGCTCTTAAAACCTTATGAGTAATGGTGTCACCACCAAAGTGACCACCAKCTTCTCTTGCATGCAACTCGAGCAAGACTTTTTCTACTTCATCTTTCTCGAGACAGTGCATTAGTACGCCGTCAAAATTCTAACAAAACAGTACATCGTTAACTAGATGAAAGGAGGCAGACTTTAGCCTCAACACTCTTCTCTTAGTGGGGTCAAGGTGATGGGGTGCTGACCCATGTTCAAGACAGAATCTAATATCGTCGTATCAGGGACTAATGAGGTTTTGTGCACAACAGATTAGGCTCTGATCGCTTTGTCCTAGGTTTGACTTATCACTGTCTTCTAGGTGTCTTGTTTCTGAATCAACAACCAACTTACATAACCCTTGGCCTCTCACAATCTAAGCTGGGGTGATTTCTAAGTCATACTCCTGCAAGGAGGTGACCCAGTTAGCTCTCTTTTCTCCTAACTCCTTCTGCACTAACAAGTTCCTTACGGCAGGGTAGGGGACAATGAATTTTGTCCTTGACTTCAAAATATAGGAYCGAAAATGTTTAACTGCTTTGAAAACAACGTAGGCTTTTCAATCAACCGCTGGGTAGTTAAGTTTAGCACCTTTGAAAGCAGAGCTCATAAAGGCGATGGGTAATTCGTTGTTATCGAAATTCTTCTGAGTTAGGACGGCGACATAGGAATGGTCAGAGGCAAAAGTATAGAGTGTAAAATCTTGAGAGAAGTCAGGGCTCATGAGAGACAGAGCGTCTATTATGGCCTTCTTTATGGCATTAAAAGCTTGATTTTTTGTGGGTCCCCAGTGATATTGGGTGTCTTTCTTAATCAGGTTCTATAGAGACCTGACCATTTCAGAGAAACTGGGGACGAATCTCCTCACGAAGTTAATCTAGCCTAAGAAAGACTGCATGGATTTTTTGGATGTAGGAGGGGGAATTTTAGCGATGACTTGAGTCCTCTCGGGGTCAATAATCATTCCTTCACTAGACACAATGAATCCTAGGAGTTTACCCTGTTCTATTGCAAAGATGGACTTTTTAGGGTTCAAGGATATGTCATATTTATGACATCGTAGCAGAACGGCTCATAAGTGAGATAGATGATCATCTTTGTTTTTGGAATAAATAGTCACATCATCTAAGTAAACTACGATGGAGTGATTGATTAAGCCTCGAAAAGCAATGTCCATTGCTCTCTAAAAGGTAGCACTAGCATTAATCAATCCAAAGGGAATTTTGCGATAAGTATAAGTGCCCCACAGAGTACGGAAGGTAGTTTTGAGTTGGACTGGCGGAGACATCAAGACTTGGTTGTATCCATAGAAACCATCCAATAAAGATAGCCTCTCGGAACGAGATACCTATTGAAGGATCTGTTCCATGGGTGGGACAGGATAGTTGTCTTTGTCAGACGCTCTATTGAGGTTTCGAAAATCGATGCAGAGTCATATTTCCCCATTTTTCTTCCAAACTGGGACGAGGTTGGACACCCATTGAGTGTGCCTAACAGGAAAAAATATTTTAGCACTTAGGAGTTTATTCAATTCTTTTTGAACGGTTGGTTCTAGTTTAGGGTGCATCTTCCTCATTTTCTATTGGAAGGGTAAGGTTTGGGGCTTCATCGGGATGACATGCTGTATGATATTAGGATCGAACATTTTAAGATCATCATACGTCCATGCAAAGACATCCTTAAATTATTTAAATAATTTAACAAAAGCAGCCTTTTCTTGTCTAGAACATCCCAAGCCTAGGTTAATGTACTGGGGATTTTCACTAGTTCCTAAGTTCACTTTTTCATAAGACAGCGAGGAACTATTGGTTTTACAATTGACCGTCTTTTTAAATTTATCTTCAAAATCATAAAACTTCTCTAATATAACTATAGATTTGGGCATGGAATTTACCATGTCCGACAGAGCTTCAGGATATTTCGGGTCAGGTATTACCATAAAATCGTGCAAATTGTCGTCATGCATGCATTCATCTATCACCACGCCTTGAAAGGTTTCTTCCATGTGCAGAAAGTCAATGATCTGTTGATCATCGTCAAATACTCTCCAGTTTGTGATATTGTCAGGAACAGATGGTTGAAACAATAGCTCGATGGAGAATGCGTCTGGGAACAAGCCTTCTGCAGGAAGAAGTTTAGAGGCTACATTAGCTAATAGATCTGCTTCGGCATTATTTAATCTAGGAATGGAATTTATATTGAAAGCAGAAAATTTATTCATTAAACTCCATACCTCAGACTGGTAACTTTTGAGATACGGGGAAAGACAGTGTATAGAATCTCTTACCTGTCTAACCACTATTTCAGAGTCGCCAAGTACAACTAGGTTTTGAATGTTCATATCTAGAGCTTTTTTGAGACCTTGTAGTAAAGCCTCATATTCTGCAGTATTGTTAGTACATTCAAATTCTAGTCTACAAGCCATTAACGTCTTGTTACCTTTCAGATCGATAATGATGCAGCCTGCACCATCTCCTTCTTTAGACTTAGAACTGTCAAAATATAGAGAGCAAATTTGATTTCCATCAGGCACATGGGATTGTTGCATAGAAGCTATTGGTTGCATATATGCTACGATCTCGGACTGCTTATCCAGATTGATGATAGGTGAAACCTCGGCCATGAAATTGCCTAAGAAGGTGTCCATCCCTTGGACTTCGGGTGAATCAACAGAAGGTGTATACGGTTCGTTAGGATCATTTAAATCTATGACTGTGAACTTAAGGTAGCGCTCACGATTCACTCTGATCTTATTAGGCTTACCATTCTCTGGGAGCCATAAGTGAGACCAGTCTGTCGCAAAGTAACCATGTAGCTACTCCGACCAATCCCTGCTTAAAAATAGACCATACACTTTTGGAATATCCACAACGATTATATCAATAACCTGATGAAATTTCAGGTTAGACGATAATCTAATCAATACATTTTTACTTCGCCTAGAACTTTAACATTTGTCCGATCAAGTTGTATGATTTTCAAAGTAGATGGTTCCACTTCAGCGTTAATCTTTTGGCAGACAGACCAAGGCATCACATTGGATGACGCTCCTGAGTCCACCATACAATTATGCACATTTCTGTTGAAAATCTTGAAAGTTAAAAGAAAAGGAGGTACATTTTTGCGAGTACCAGGAGTAGTAGCTTGTGGCTTCTTACTCGCAATTTCTAAGGCTACTTTATCTACATTATTTACATTATTTATAGGGACTAGAGGAAGGCTTCCTTTATCTTGAGGATCAGGATTATTTTTAGTGGAAGTCTTCTGCAGAACTTTGCTTTGCACAACCTTTTTACCACTGGAATTACCATTTTTGTCGTTCTCTAAAATATTTTGCAACATTTTTTGAAGCAGAAATGGAAACTTCAATAATTCATAAATAGAAATGTTAGCCCTTAACTTTTTAAGATCTTCAACAACATCATAATCTAAGTTGGGGTTCACATTACTCTGTTTAGTCTCAGCTGATTTAGATTGGTTTGGAGGCAAAGTTGTGGTGTTTTTGGTAGAAGGCTTGTTTGATATCTTACTCCTAGTGTTATAAGGATGAAAATTCTCGAAGTTAGCTTGAAAGATGCTGTCCGAGAAGTGTCCAAAGATGTTTGGAGAAGAATCTTCTTCTTGAACTGTTTTTGGTTCAACTACCTCCTGAGGGATCTCAGGGGGTATCAAGTTATCTTGGGCTTCTAGAATTGTTTGAAGGGCACATTGCAAACTTTCTAGATTTAAGCCTTCAGGGTTTGGATTAGGTCGGTTKGTAGGAAAAGGCTTTCGGAAAGGGGGTTTGTAGGGTCCTTTACTCAAGGAAGCTTCTTCAGTCGACCTTTTTAAGTCTATAACTTGATTCGACAGTTTTTGAACAACTTTAGTTAAATTTTCCAAATCAGAGTTTTCAGGTTGTGTTTTACTTTGAGTAGGTCTGGGGAGAATTTCAATCTTCTTTTTGGAAGAAGAACTAGTCTCGGTATCATTGCTAGAAGAGTCTTTAATACTAAGTATGTCTTTTTCAATCTGGTTGGCCTCCTCGAAGGCCTCTAACAACGTGGATTTCTTAGATCGTTTAACCCAAATAGCTATACTTTGATGCAGAGATTTAGTGTAGTAAGCTATTATAAGACTCTCAGCAGGCATAGAATCTGTAGGGATTCAGTTTTTAAGTGTTAAGAATCTTTGATTAAAGTCTTTAACTTTTTATTTTGGGTTCATTCTTAAGCTAGAAAGATCCATGACTAAGACTTCCGGAGGCTTACCATCTCTGAACTTTTACAAAAAGCATGACTCAAACTTTTCCCAAGACACGATGGTATGGGGTTGTTGGGCAAAGTACCAAGTGGATGCATTACCCTCAAAAGTATAGGGGAACAACCTACAGACAACGTCTTCATGTTCAACATTGCGGAGTCTAATGGCTAACATAATTTTTTTTATGTGATCTTCAGCTATCTGTTTTGAGTCAGGATCAAACTTGGGAAGCCATTTCTCTGGGTGTTTAGGTAAAGAGTGTTGAGCTCCAGGTACAACTACAACATCCTGGTCCATCCAAGGTCTAGCAGGATTGTTCTAATTTGCCATTGGGGTAGTGGGTGTGGAAGGATGAGAAGGTGAATTTCCTTCGTCAAAAGAATCTCCTCTAGAAGAGGAAGGAGATGATGGAGGTGGTGAAGGAGGTATCCCAGATCCTCCTGCAGAAGGATTTGTGATTGGATCTGTGGGATTCACAGCGGGGTTAGTGTCACCTAATTGTTCTCTGATATCAGATAAATCCAAAGGTTGACCCCACGGATGGTTTGGTTTCCTAAGATGAGCTAAGGCACTATGTGTTTTAATAAGAGATTGATGGACAATCTCTTGTATGTCACCACCTGTAGGACTAGGGGTTGCTGGCTCAACTGTGATCTGTGGATCGTCGGTTGAAGTAGTTGTTGTTTGAAGAGGAATATTATCATCTGAATGGCTTCTAGTCACTATAGGTGAGAAATTAGAGGGGGGAGGAGTCTTGCGACCACCTCGTGCCATTAATTAAGTTCAGGCCCTCCTTCTAGCACCATTTGTTGACGGGCGAAATCGATCATCCATCAACTGAGAGAGTGGAATCGGTCCGGGGTTGTCTAATAACCCAATCCGTTTGGGATGAACCACCCTGACGGGTTTAGTGGCTCCGTTATCTGATCTAAGGTCCTAAGAAAACAAAAAGAAAACTAATCTAAACTAACTAATCTAACTAAAACTAAATTAAACAAATTAAACTAACTAACAAATAAATAAAACTAACTAATAAACTAATCTAATTAAAACTAACTACTAAACAAATTAAACTAAAACTAAAATAAACTAACTACTAAACTAACTAAACTAAAACTAATTATTAAAACAAACTAAACTAATCTAACTTTATATATAATCTACTAATTACTACTATACTAACTCTAATTAACTATCTATCTAACTACTAACTGCAATATAACTTATTCACAAAATGTACAATATCGACAATTTACAGATTTAATTAAAACTTGAAAAACTCATTTGCATTCTGCCCTAAGACAGTAAAAGTTTTTTTTTTTTTTTATAGTTTTATGAACAAGAAATAAAACTGAAAGCTAATTAAACTACAACACTAATCTAAACTATAAATATATCTAATCAAATCAATGAAAATAATGACAAACTAACCTGGAAATACGCTCCAAATTTGTCCTGTGTATAATGACTGTACTAGCAGATCGGAGGAAGGAAACTCGCACCGAATAACCCCGAAGCTTCTCGTAAACGATAGCTGTGATGCTCTTTAAGTTTGTTTATAGGACAAACAATACATAAAAATCATAACAATTATATGATTTATAAATCTCTGCAATTAGGTAAACCTGTTATGCAAAAACTTATACTTAATAATTCAATTGATGAAGAAGATAAATCTGTCATTCACAAACTGAATCAAGTAATTGCTATGTTTTTAAATACTGGAAGAAATCAGATATGGATTATATTAATTAAATCATGTCATTTGCAAAAGACTAAGATAGCTAAAGTAGTCATTAACCAAATGCAAATTGATAACATGAACATGAAACAAAAGATTGATATTATGAAAGCTAAAGCTGTAGCAGAACATCAATTTCTATCTCATTCTTTATTAGATATCCATTATCCTAGTTCTCCCACAAGCGAGGATGATTATTACAAAAAATAATAAGTATTTATAAGTTTTTTCACAGGGTAAAACCTCCCTGTAGAAGTTATCACACTGTTTACAAAAATCTGGGAAGATATGCCCAATTTTAACTAAACTAAGTAACTACAATAAAACTAAAACACCCAAATATCTCTTGAACTGCCCAACATGTCCCATGTAATTCGAATTTACCTGAAACAGGTCAAAAATACACAAGTTAGAGAGATATTTTATTAATAAGATGATAGAAAATTTAATTCTATAGACTAGCTACAGAATCCACTGATTCTGTAGCTGGTCTAAATAAGGTATAGAATCGACATTCAAATCAATTAAAAAAATATTTTCAACATTTCAATTTAATTGACATCAATAATCATTTGAAAATGAACCATTTAATTTTGAAGTTGTTATATCATTCAAAACTAAACGAGATCCGAATCAATGAATGCCTACAGAGATGGGCGTATTCTATTTCTTGTATCACCACAAAATCAAATGAACAGAACCATAATCCAATCATTGTGAAACCGTTTAGTATCAATTTGGAATCGACACAATCAAAACAAATTGCATACAATCATTATGCTATCTGATCAGCAAGGGGTACGATCGAAACCAAACAAGATCGTTATCAAATCATTATCACTATGTTGACATAGCCACGAAAATTCAAACTGGTGCGAAAATCAATTTAAACAAAATCGCCATAGGATCGATTGATCAACAGAATTTGTAATTTGTTATTGCAAATTGGGCAAATAGGATCGATCGATTTTGATCAGAACGAGATCATTCCAATCAAACGAATCATAACTGGGTTTGACCAAATCGTTTTACAATTTTAAAACCAGACAGAGCAGTAATCATAATCGGCATCCAATTCCTAAAAATGATAGAGCTAACAACGATCCGATCAAGCGAATCAATCGACTGGGTTTAACAATAGACATTGTTCCATAATTCGGGCATATTTGCATAGATTCAATGAGATCACTGTTTTTACAAAAACAAAGTATTTCTAACCAAAATGAATTGAACACAGCGATACTCATGATTTGGAAAATCATATAACACAGCATATCGTAACAAGTATCCTCCCGAAAACATTTACCAATCACAGCATACAAATGATAATGAGATCGAATCCGAGCAAAATTGTATTCTAAATTGAGCATGAAAACTTGCCGTGCAGAGTAGATACAAAACGAATTGTAATGAAAACATACCATTACTTTCGTTACTTCACTCAGAAAAACTTAGAAAA
Organism: Picea mariana; assembly: GCA_032191745.1. Taxonomy (NCBI): domain Eukaryota; kingdom Viridiplantae; phylum Streptophyta; class Pinopsida; order Pinales; family Pinaceae; genus Picea; species Picea mariana. The sequence goes on from JASDQU010240963.1 coordinate 182,192, forward strand.
TGAATTCCAAATGAATAACCATTGACTCCAATAAAGATCTATGAGCAAATCATATATCAAATCGAAATTCCTTCTATTTTTATCAAAACGAAACCATGTACAGGATGATCACCGAATGACAGAGGTATTTGGATGAGTGACTGAGCTATTTAAAAACTGAATTCATACCATTACTTTCGTTACTTCACTCAGACAAACTTAGAAAATGAAATCCAAACGAATAACCATTAACTCCAATAAATATCTATGAGCAAATCATATGTCAAATCGAAATTCCTTCTATTTTTATCAAAACGAAAACATGTATAGGATGATCACCGAATGACAGAGGTATTTGGATGAGTGACTGAGCTATTTAAAAACTGAATTCAAATCATTACATCAAACTAGATTATTTACAAAACAAAAACACTGTCANAAACATTTACCAATCACAACATACAAATGATAATGAGATCGAATCCGAGCAAAATTGTATTCTAAATTGAGCATGAATACTTGCCGTGCAGAGTAGATACAAAATGAATTGTAATGAAAACATACCATTACTTTCGTTACTTCACTCAGACAAACTTAGAAAATGAATTCCAAATGAATAACCATTGACTCCAATAAATATCTATGAGCAAATCATATATCAAATCGAAATTGCTTCTATTTTTATCAAAACGAAACCATGTACAGGATGATCACCGAATGACAGAGGTATTTGGATGAGTGACTGAGCTATTTAAAAACTGAATTCATACCATTACTTTCGTTACTTCTACAGACAAACTTAGCAAATGAAATCCAAACGAATAACCATTAACTCCAATAAATATCTATGAGCAAATCATATGTCAAATCGAAATTCCTTCTATTTTTATCAAAACGAAAACATGTACAGGATGATCACCGAATGACAGAGGTATTTGGATGAGTGACTGAGCTATTTAAAAACTGAATTCAAATCATTACATCAAACTAGATTATTTACAAAACAAAAACACTGTCAAAACCATACCTGCATAGCGATGAGGCTGCTTGATTATGCCAATTTGGAATTTACAATGGCCGTGTCTGATTCCACGTTTTTGAATAGGATGGAGCCGGTTGTCTTTTGTTTCTTATCCACTGCTTGGAGCTTGGATTTTTTACTGGTTAGCACTACAATTTGATCTTCCAGAGATTGAATCGTCGATTGGAGCATGGGAACATCAATCAAAATCGTTCTAACCATGAATTGCATTGGTCACAGGGTGACTGTGTGGGTTTAGACAGAGTAGGTGAGGGTTTGGCCAAATGACCAAGGGTTTCATGGGGCAATTTAATACACGGATAGTTAGGGTCGTCCTTTAGGCAGGGGGGAAGTTTTGATAAAAAATCATAAGGGGGCTCAAGACATAAACCTTGCGAGTAGGGGTACTCGCTGGCCAAGAAACGTTCAACATCAGAATCAGAATCCTCACTTAGGATGATAGGGTTGGACTCGGCAGAGGGTTTTGGTTTGTTTCTGGCCATTCTTGAAATGAGCCGGGCATTCCTTTTCCCTTTGGCATTTGCAGTAAGGTTTGCCTTGGGATTTTTGCTCATAGTATTTTTAATGGCCTCTACGCTCTTAGTTACAGTGTCAGGTAAGTCAACACTAGGGTCGGTTGAGGGTTTAGGTAGTAGGAGATGCAAGGGTACAGGCGGTTCGGGCTTGGTTTCAATTACAACAGGTTTATCAACTTGTATAGGGTTGGTGTCTTCAAATCCATTACGGGCGATGAAATCCCTCCAACTATCACCATGCAAACTCATATGATAAACAACGATGAGCTTAATAATCCCATGGTGGAACAGGCTATTGTCAGCCTTATGCCTTTTATATCTTTTCGACATCTTATACAGGCTCCGATGAAAGTAGAAAGGCATGTTTAGAGGATACCCTATCAAAATCATTAGCAGATGCAGGTGGTAGAGGACCACAAGTCCGTATCGACCTTCACAGGTCACGAACTGCTTGAATAGAATTAATAAGTCATGCCATCATGATTTGAGCATAGATATGGGTAAACCTCTGTCACAAGAGGTGACTTTGCGCGATAGAAACAACAATGTCCATGGAACTTCCTCGACCTTCCAATTCTTAAACCAACGTTGTCCCGAGGCAGGTAACCCCGTAGCTGAGATGATAAAATGTTCATCAATCTCTAACTGTGTGTCACCCACCTTGGCTCAACAACCATCGAAGGTCATGGCAAACTGTCGTGCTACACAAAGGTTAAAACCCTCAAATCGTTTCACGAAGGTAAGCCATCCACTGTCTTCCAAATCTTGGCGGGCATTGTCAAACATTAACAGGGCTTGATTTCCATTGGGCTCAAATCGCATGACTGGTGCCATGGAGTCGAACACATGGTAAGGGACGGGTTTGAATTCACCAATGCACACAGGAGCAGAGCTACCCGAGCGAACAGAAATGAATGAGCAAAAGTGGTAGGCATAAATGCAAGCATGCGAAGGTGGTGGAGTCTGCCATGCAAAATATTGATTATCCAAGTACAACCGCCGATTTACATAGTTGTTCACTTCATAATAGTAGTTCAACCATCGAGTCATGTGCCCAAATAATGAAATCAAATGTGCGTGCAAACGTTATTCCATAGTGTTTAAACACCTGATTTATAAATCAAAGCCAAAATCAACTATGCGCCAATGTATCAATTCATATAATCAAAATTTTAACCAAGGTGCCAAACAATATTGATATAGTCGACAAGCCAAAAGTTATGAAAAGATTAACATAAGGATTATATCATATATATATAAATAAAAAATTTAATCATAACCCCTATTCATTTTCATATAACCAATGATCAAGAAAGTCATATAAAGTGCAAATCCAAAGGCTAAATGCCTTACAAACTCAATAGAACCAAGTTACACAATCAATTGAGGTATGAGAACCGATCAAAGGATCTTGCCAGTCGTATAGTGATCAATAAAAGGTCAGGGCAATAGGCATAATGAAAAAATATATATTGAAAGTTCATATAATGATCGAAATGTGACTTCGAAAGGAGAATTTTTCACACTTACAGTCGTGAAAACTTAACGAAGACAAATGTGCAAATGTCGCAAGAAATGAAAATGTCGTTTATTTGAAAATTGCGAAAAAATCTTGATGTTTGCAAGACATAGGTGTAGGTATCTTATAGGATAATAGAAAAAGTGAATTGGCTGCCAACAACTCCTTAGCAAATATAAGGGAATGTTCATTTTAAATTTTCCAGTAAAATGCAGCATAAGCCTTATATGGTATTGGTATACTATATTGAAATTCCCTTCACATGTGAAGTACCATTGAATGATCCTAAATATTTTATCAAATTACCCAACCAAATGAGTTATTGGTACCCCTTTGGATAGATTGTCATTTTGATATTCAGGCTTAAGGAAGTCTTTGGCAAAGGTTGCATCCAAGGCCATGGATTTAAACCAATTCTCACCAGTGATAGGGATCCCTATAGCTGCTAAAATAGTGGTCGCAGACACCTCAAAATCCAGGTCCCCTACCTTGGTCTTCAGGCCATCAAAATGTAAGGAAAACTACCTTTTCACCTTAGGATGACCTCTTTGCATATTTTAGCAAAAAGTGAGGTAGCCCACCCTTTGGAAAACTTCTCTAGCCATGGGCTTTGCCTCGAATAAATGCATGTCTGTAGGCTCAGTTCTAACAA
>JASDQU010240963.1:185918-196962 GCA_032191745.1 Picea mariana
AGGTCCCCTACCTTGGTCTTCAGGCCATCAAAATGTAAGGAAAACTACCTTTTCACCTTAGGATGACCTCTTTGCATATTTTAGCAAAAAGTGAGGTAGCCCACCCTTTGGAAAACTTCTCTAGCCATGGGCTTTGCCTCGAATAAATGCATGTCTGTAGGCTCAGTTCTAACAACATTACCTCCCTTGTGCGGCCTCTTCTTCAAAGGAGTCTCCATAGTTTAGGATGAAAGATTAAGAGATATGGAGTGGTGATGACCAAGAAAACAAAGAGTCGGACTTCAAAAGAATCTGATAGTGAAGAGTGGCTGCCCCTTTCTAGGAATTATCCCTAACTTAGACTGATTGTTAGCTTAGGAAACACTGGTTGTGAATTTCTCTCCCTTGACTGTGTACATATATTAAAACTGAGGAAAAATCATATTGTGAAGGGATACACTGTGATTGTCTTTGAAAACTAGGTCGAAAGTAGTTCAATTCAAAATATAGAGGAGGCAAGGCAAAAATAAGTGTCATTTCAGTAGCATTTCTGGGTAGCACACTATGCATACAGGAGATGAAACTTTCTTGGACACTGAGAGCTTGGGAGAAATGGCGAGTAGATGTSTTAATAMTGATAACAGGTGATGGTAACTACAAGTTTGAGTGGAAGGGAAACTAATAGGAAGGCATGAGTAAAATATCACCTCCAGCTATGCAGGMACGATAGATACCRAAACTCTGAGCAATAATTTCTCCTTGAAATTGATATGCAGAGGGGGGAAATAATGGAATACCTGGAGAACGATGACAACTCATAGTTTTAGTGAAATATTAGGAAAGTATCAAGAGAAACTTGGCCTCCAAATCCACCTCATCATATGATCTGGTAGTGCCACTGCTAACTRGTTTGAACTGGTAGTTTATGCAGTGTAGAAATTTGAGCTTTCAAAATTTAAAAACCATTAGCAAAGATCATAAATATGAATCCTCAAAGGAATATTTTAACTAACCATGGTGTTGAAAACAAGGAAGATATGAGATCAGCGCAATAATCACAAATCATGGTGAAAGATGAAGGACATGGAGTGTGCTATGGAAACTCCTGGTGAGTTGGCAACGCTCCTTTTCAAACAATGATTTGACCAGTAAGAATAGGACAAAGGCACAACATGGCAAGGCTACAGAGGCATGAGTGAGGAGGGTGGCATGTCAATTTGAGCTAGTCGTGGATTAAGTCGAACTTATTGCAAATCATGAAGGGGATCAAAACATAAGTCATGAGAATGAACCTACGCCAAAAGTTCATGTGAGGATCAAATTTTGAGCCATGACTTAAACCTTTATTTATCAAAGTCATCTAAGTAAATCACACATTAATGAGAAAAATCAAAATTAAAAAATATAAAGGCCTAGAAAAATAAAAAATAAGGGCTAAAGACCCAAGGCAACTTAGTGTGATAATAGGGTTTATAGGGCCTTTGGCCTTGTTTTCCTTCCCCTACACTTATTTCCATGTCTATGATTTCATTTGACAAGTTATTTATCATCCGTTATAGGTCCTATGTGTCTCCACTTCCCTTTTTGGGCCCTTGCTCTACTTCTTTCCCTTGCGGCTTGGTCAACAAGAGTCCTCTCTTAGGTGGAGGTTGAGTTTCCTAATTAACTAGTGAGACCTGGCCCTCTTTACATCCTTGCATTTCGAATTCAATCATTTTGGCTTCCTCAAAATTCTCAGCTAGGCTCGTTTTGGCAGATCTTTTTACAAACATGGAAATAGAAGTAGGGAGAGCATTAGTGTATACTTCAATTTGCAACTCCTGAGTGGGTTTAGCTTTCGTATGAACTTTGTTCAGGATAGTGGTAAATTTTTTCAGGATAGTTGTAAATCATTGATTGAAGTCTTTAAACTTTTCTTTTAAACTCATGGTGGCAGAAAACAATTTGGCTATTAATGCTCCTGTAGTGGTTTCTTCTACAAATTTATCTAAAAAATCCTTTTAAAACTTCTTCCAACTAGTTATGGACCCTACACACAATTTAAAATACCACGTAGAGGCTGAATTCTCAAAGGTATAGGGGAAAATCCTACATGCTACATCTTTGTGTTGAACATTCATCAGTCTAATAGCTAGTATGAACTTTTTGATATGGTCTTCAAGTAATCTTGAGGTTTCAGGGTCAAATTTAGGGAGTAACTTTTCTAGATGTCTAGGAAGGTTATGTACTCGTTCAGGGATTTATAGAGCATATCTAGCCAACCAAGGTTGATTATTCTGAGGTGGGTTCCCCCTTTCTTCATTATGATCATTTTTATCCTCCATGTCATCTGGATCCGAAGCTGAGTGATCCAAGTTAAATCCTTCCTCGTCTGATTAAAAATAGTTGGGCTCATAGCAGTTACCATTTGGTGTTTTAGGGATTAGATTGAGGGGATGTTCAATTTCGGTGAGGGATAAATCTATCAGGTCTTCTACTATGTGAACAAAAATCTGGTCAGGGATGTCGACAATTGGTCTTCTTAATTTTTTTCTACAAGGAAGTAACAAAGCTAAGGGTAGTGATCCAATTTGTCGGGTGTAAGCTCTTGTGATTATTTTGAATTGGTTCAACTCCTCATGGGTAAGAGCGTAAGGTACTTCAGGGAATAAATTTTCTTCCCCTTGCTAGGGTGAGTTACTTGTTTATGTACTACTCAGTGTATGTAGGTTGTCTCAAGATTGACTAGCCATGCTTGTGGGATGTTTTGAATCTGTAGGCTATGAAAAATATTATATTAGAAATATTGTTAGCCATTCATTAATTCAGGCCCTCCTTCTAGTGCCACTTTTGTTGAGGGGTCCTAAATCCCTTTAAATCAACAGTAGAAACCAAACTCGCCACCAAGTCCCAATTAGACTCTGCATCATTTGATAGTGGAATGGTTCTCTAGATCTTCCGATTTGGCCAAATAATCGATGGGATTTACATAGTGATTGACATGATATCTTCTTGTGAAAGTTTCTCCTTCATTTTAAACGTTCTCTTTTTGTATTTTCTTTTATTGGATGGGTCTGATAAAATATGTGTGCTAGTATAAACCAGTAGGTAAATGGGGGAATATAAACTACCGAAGAAGGATGAACTTGGGATAACCCTTGTGCTCAAACATGCAGACAAAGATTTTCACACCTGTGACAAGCCTAGTACTAATACGTCAACTTGTTGGTATTTCACTTATTGACTGAGATACAATTATTGAAAAGAAAATATGTGCGCAATAAGATGATGGCAAGAAAAATAGTTTCCTTAGCTCTAATCATTAATCACACATTAACACAACAATTTTCTTTCCATAATTAAGAACAAGAATTAAAAAAAATATCGAATCAAATAACTTATCAATACACTCAAAAACTATTACTCATTACAACATCCATTCATGAAATAAAGTTGGAAGTAATTCCTCTTCAAATCTAATCACACACACCTTTGATGAAAAATAGAAGTTTGTCTCTAGTCCTAAACAAGACTTCTCAATTAAGGTAGGTTGGAAATAGTTCTTTACAATCCCAAAAATGAGGTTCTTTGCAAAAACCATCGACCATTTCTAAAAGGTCAATTCTCTTATTTATAACGAATCGTTAAATAATAATAACTATCAAAAGTGCAAGGTAAGTAAAATAAAATATCTCTTCATGGCACTTCCATCTCTCTTTCCTCTAAGAGTTGTCAAATAGTTTCACTAAAGCGGATGACTCTTCTCATACTTTGACCATTTGACAAAGAGTTCCTCGCATGTGTTGGAATATGGGAATTTTTGTTGGTCCATCGGTGCCAAAATGATTTCTTTTACTTCTACTACTCGGTTGCTATACTTAACTACTTTGACACTTAATTGTTGCAATACTATTCGAGCATTGATTGGGTTCTCCATGAACTATTGTACTTGACTTGGAACCATGCTCACCACCTTTTCTATCTCTGTAGTCCATGTTGAGTCTTGTTCTGCATGTTGTTTGATTATGTCATGCAAGTTGACAAAGTCCTCGCATCAGTCGAATTCTGGGAGGCCTATGTCTTTCATCTCCCGATTAATCTTGACCCAAATCCTTTCCCAATGGACACATTTTTATTGAATCTCCTATTGAGATTCTTGGGCCATTTTTACCCAGTATTGGGATGCTTTCCTTATCTAATATATGTTGTTGTCCCTCAACACCCAAATTCCATGCTCTTCAGCATCTCGGCCCTCTTGAACCATGCTGATGTAATCAATTCTTTCCACTTCTTGGTGGGCCTTCTCGTACCATATTTCCACATCTTTATAGGTTTCTAGATCCATAAGGGTGTCTTCTTGGAAGTTGGTTATCCCTGCAGTGAAAAAGTGTCATTCATTCATGAATTTTCATAGGCGTCTTGGAACTCACTTCTCAAAAACAACATGACTTGTGTTGAGTCCTAATAGTATTTTTCCAAATGGTGCAGATGCTCCAAATACTTTAGTGCATTGGCTAGCTCCTCCTCATATTTTCTTTCTCTATCTAAGGTGGCATATATGATAGCCATCCTTATGCCGATAAGCTTGGACGTCTTTGCATGCTCTGTGCTAATCAATTTTTCCTTTGTGGTGATGAGAATCAAACTATCGAACATAAGCCTCCTCTTCTTAGTGGTTCTCTTCATGATGGATTTCCTCTTTCGGTCATAGGCGATTTCTTATATATCGACAACCTCATCAANATGCTCCAAATACTTTAGTGCATTGGCTAGCTCCTCCTCATATTTTCTTTCTCTATCTAAGGTGGCATATATGATAGCCATCCCTATGCCAATAAGCTTGGACGTCTTGGCATGCTCTGTGCTAATCAATTTTTCCTTTGTGGTGATGAGAATCAAACTATCGAACATAAGCCTCCTCTTCTTAGTGGTTCTCTTCATGATGGATTTCCTCTTTCGGTCATAGGCGATTTCTTATATATCGACAACCTCATCAACAGGCTCGGGGATTTTTTGTTCTCCCCAAATTAGAGTATTTCTGAGGCTCCCGACTGTGTATATACTTTCTAAGATAGGTTTCTGAACCTCTTCTATATGTACAGATGGCTCGAATTATGGTTGCTTCTCATCGAATGGTAAGGTATTGGCCAAAACTGAGATATCAGAGGCCGGTTTGGTACTTACTTGATAATCGTCTGTTGAAATGAGGATTTCCTATTGTGGAATTTATTCTTCCTATCTGCCCAATCCTATCTCATCCCTCAAGCTATCCATTGGCGTTCCTGGTATGTCGAGTGGCTCAGCGTCTAAGGCACTTTCTACATCATGATTTTTCTGTGGATGGCTCTTAACTATAGCATTGGGACCTAGGGTGGATTCTCTCTCAGGTTCTTTCTCCTCTTTAATATGTATTGGAGTCACCAAGGACACCTATGAACTCTCCTCATCATCGTAGATGGTTATCAAATCAAATAAGGGATTTGGTACACTTTTTCTCTCTGATGTCCTTGCTATCTTGGGCTGGGTTGAAATTTCCCCTGGTGATATGATCTGTGGTGGTGGAAATTCAAGGTTTTATGACCCAGTGATTTCTTAAAGTTCCATCGTCTTTAGGCCACTTGATTCTCCTCATCTTTCGATTGGGTCATCAATGGGAATCATCATCATTTCTATCATATCAGGGTCATTTTTCCATTGATCAATGATTCATTGTGCCCCTTATAGAAAGAGTAATCCCCTTCTCCGTTCTTTTGTTGTTTCTACCTCTCTGATTTCTTCCTTGGATCTGAGGGCCTCTTGAGTTTACTTCTCTATTTTTTCCACCTATTCATCCATGATTATGGCATTCAACCTAGTCATATTTGGGTTTTCCATTCTCTACACTACCTCTTCCGAGTCATGGGCACACTCTGTGAAAATCATGTCCTCAAAATTATCATGAGCATATGGCCAATAGGATGATTCCTGTGAAGCATGTTGGAGGACTAGGCTAACTCATAGATGAGTGCATAATATTTTTTGTACCTGTTCTCCCATAGTAGGCTGAAATAAACATGGATCGGGAGCTCTGCAACATGTCATCTTAAATGAATTCTGGTGAAGACATTCCTTGCACAGATGATATCGATCAGGTATGAGGCCATGTAGAAAGTTGGAGTTTCCCATTCTTTTTGCATATGAGCCTATTTTACATAGATGATCAAGTGTTTATAAATTATCGCTCCTCAGTTGAATTTTCTTCCAGAAATTGCCACCATGTATTCCAAGGGCATCCATGCTTTCGAAAACATGGGGCAGTCCTTCTCTCCATACAGTCGGTAGATGAGATCCATGAAATAGATGTATGGCTCCCTCAGGTTAATCATTCCATACCAACCATTCCTCTGGTTGGTAAACTTCTTTTCCTTCTTCCACCATGAGGCCATAAACTAGATGGTGTCATGGAATTCATAGAACTTCACCACGAAGTCCATGTTTAGTCATTCCTCTGGGTCCCTGAGCTTGTAATATTTTTGCACTTCTATCGGGAGGAAAACTCCAAAACACCCACCATTATCATCATTTATTAAGAACTTTTTCCCATCCATATGGTCGATTAACCATTTCAGAACCTTTATGCAAGGGAAAATTGGGGTTCCACTGGCCACCATATGTAGATACAACCATCGAATGTTCGAGAACACCTAGTCATCGAGCACCCTTATGTCCGGGTCACTGTGTAGGATATAATTTGTGTATTATTCCTAGATAATTATGTCGAAGAGGTTCCCCCACTGTGGGATAATTACCTTAGATCTGTTTCTTTCTTATGTATCACCAAAGGCTGAAGGATGGAAAAAATATTTCTTTTTTGATGTTTTAATGATAGGCTCTACCCTGGGAGCATACTCTAACTGTCTCATGGTCCCCGGAGAAGAAACTTCACTTGTTTCATCTTCTTTTATCTTGGGTTCCCCCGGTGATTTTCTGGTGGTTGGCTTTCTCGATGACATCTTACCTGCAACTAGGACATAGTTTAGAGACTGTGAACAAAAAAATCGGATGCATATATATAAATTACAACCAACAAATTGACAAACTTGAACACATACCTTTGCATCTTGTTTAACCTAATTTTGATAATCTGAGGGTCAGTACAGTCTCTAGATGCTTGCTTTTCTCCTTTGGATGCTCTAGAATTCAAACTTGTGCATAGAATGAATTTGTTCAAAACTATTTTAGAGATTTAAATAGGGATGAACTTACCTTATCGCATTAACCATTCAATTCAGGTTATGAGTGTAATTCCATTAAATATGTTGTTGTATCTTCAAAGATTTTTAAAATTAAATTCATCATGGGTTGATGGCACGGGCATGGGTTGTAATGTGGTTTGTCGGTGATTTTAAATTGTTGTTGTTTAATCAGCACACGAGGTAGGAAAATATGCGGGATCAAGCATTAATTTTTCTACTAAATTTCCAAATCCGATCGTATATTATGCCGCAAACATCCCATCATTTTTCTAATCCAGTTGGTGGGTTGGGGGTCAAGATTGTGCTTTAAACACTTTTTGTTGATAACTTATTGCAAAATATCTGACGTCGATCGATCTTTCTGTACAGATTTGACATGGAAAAGCTGACTAGGAGGCGTGACTAGGACCCAGGGAACCTTAATATTACTCGGGATGAAACTAGGTTGTATGACCCCTTTTCTTGATAAAGACACATGGCATTCAAGACGATGAATTCATTTTCTCGTGCTAATAGGAATTAGGACTTTCTTTAAGATATACATACTAAAACCCAACTCTATCTTTCCAACGCCGAAAAGTATCAAGGATCGGCGATCGACGATAGACCTACCCAAGTTCTCTCGTATCGACTCTCTCGAAAAAGTTATAATGCCAAAAATGCATCAAGGATCGGTGATCGACGATATGTCTGTCGTAAATAAAATGATTTTTTAAACCTTTATAGATTTCCCCAACCCTGATACAACACATCGGTCATCGACTATTGGTGATTTATTTACATCATTTGCTAACGTCTATTTTTCTCATATTTTATCGCTGATGAAGGGGATCGACTATATCTTAAAAATTTTTGTGAATAAATTACGCAAACCAACTCTTCCTTCTACTGATGTCAATGGGTATCAGTGCTCGACGACTATTGTTACTATCTGGTCTATTTACTTTCTTGAATTTTTTCCGATGTCGAACTTGAGCATGTTAGGTGCAGTGTTAGCTGTTGATTCTTAATTCGGGTTTCAATTTCTTTTAGACATGAGGTCTCACAATTTCAAACAAAACTGACTTGATGATAAAAGTCATGAAAAAAAAAGAAGATAAATCATTTTCCAAAGTGAAATTGATTCAGAGAGTGAAGAAAACAAGTGGTACCCAAAAAGTGATAAAATCTTCACAAGGCTTTTAGAGTGTTTTGAGTTTTCAACAGGCCCACCTCTCAAATTAGAAGTGTTTTTTGCACTGACAAAAGTGAATAAAGTTAACATTGGGAAAATTTAGAATCCCAAAATGGCCAGCATTGGAGACTACTAGGATGATAAAACAATAGAAAGCATAACAGAGTTACTGTGCAAGTACAATGACTTGTTCCCAACAAGAAGAAGATACTTCTCAGATATGAGGCTAGATCAATCAAAAAATGACCATATAGAATGAAACCAATATATAAGCAGAAAGTAAAAGCATAAATTGACAAGATGTTGGAGGCCGAAATGATAGAACCAGTGGAGGAGTTTGAATGGGTAATCCCTATGGTAGTTCAGGAGAATAAGCAAGGAGGGATAAGGATATGTGTCGAACTGAGAAAGTTGAATGATGATTTCCTTCATGACCCTTTCCCTATCCCTTTCATATATGAGTTATTAGAGAATGTACGAGGCCAGGAAGCATACTTATTCAAAGATGGATTCTTAGATTACCATCAAATCAAGATAGCACCAGAAGATAGGTACAATGCTAATTTTTTCCATAGAATGGGGATCTTACCAATACACAGACATGCCTTTTGGGCTGAATAATGCACCAACTATATTCTCAAGAGTAGTCATAGCTTCTTTTAAAGAATCCATCCATCAGTTTTTAGAAGTATACCTGGATGATTGGACAGTATATACTATGTTGAAGGACCATGTAGAGTTGTTAAGGCAGATGTTAGAAAGATGTAGGCAATGTCAAATACGGCTAAATATCAAGAAGTGCATATTTGGAACACCATTTGGGATATTATTGGGTCATATAGTATGCAAACAAGGCTTGCTATTACATCCTGCCAAGATTGCAATGATTGTTAACCTACCACCACCAAAATGAGTACGTCAGTTCAGAGAAACAATGGGACACATAAGCTACTATAGGAAATTCATAAAAGGGTTTTTAGAAAAATAGGATCACGGAGAAATAAAATAAAACAAATGTGGAAATAAAACATACAAGATACACAATACAATAGAGACACGGATACATGTGGTTCACCCAGTGTGATCTATGTCCACCAGAGAATTTTTCAGGTCCTTCCTTTATTATTAACTAGCAAATGAAGGGATACAACCTACAACAAACCTGTTGTAACTTCCTCTTCTTTCTCTCACAGTATCCTATCTCATTATACAATATTTGCAATGATACAAAGCCGCAATACATTTCCCTCATAAAAGAGGGTTTCCTTCTAGGGAAAAAAACCCTAACATAACTTCTATTGTCAGCTCTGCAACCTTATAAGGAACATTCCATACTTAGAATGAAATTAATATATATATTTACAAGACAATATTTTCTTCGGAGGGTTCACCCCCGAACGCCTGTCGGGGACCCGCTTTCCCCCAAACCCCCCAGTCAGGGGGATGGACCCCACGGACCCTGCAGAGGGGGTAACCCCCATTTACACTCCCCTGCGTAGAAGAGTGTACATTCTTCTGGGGTGTAATGTCTTCATGGGGTATAAACACGGTTGAAAACAAAGACCTCTGAATCAAGAAGATAATCAAGCTCCACAATCAACAATCTCCCACTTGGATATTAATCTCAACAAATCCACCATTGTTGTATCTGTTGGATTATGAACCTTTTTAGACCTGGAAAATTTCTAATCTTCACCTTTATGCTTGAATACCAACTGAAACTGAGTAGGAACTTAGTTTCTCCCTAGTTACGCCCTTTGTTAACATGTCTACAGGATTCTCGCTAGTGTGTATCTTTCCCAACTTTAGATGTCCATCTTCCAAGATGGATCGTATGAAATGGTACATGAGCTATATATGATTAGTCTTTGAATGGAAGCCTAAGTTATTTTCAATATGAATGGCACTCTCACTATCACAATACAACCTACTATTCTCCTGCTTCTTTCTCAATTCCTCCATAAACCTCTGTAACCAAATCATTTATTTACTAGCCTCTGTAGCAGCAACATACTCTACCCCTATTGTTTAAAGTGCAACAACCTTTTGCAGTTTTGAAATCCAACTTATTGTTTTTCCACCTATAGTAAAAACATACCCTGTGGTGCTCCTCCTATTATATTTATCACCTGCCATACCTGAATCAACATATCCCTGTAGAATAGTGTCTGAACCTCCAAAACATAATGCATGAGTATCAGTACCTCTCAAATACCTGAGAATCCACTTTAGTGCCTCCCAGTGTTCTTTACCTATATTTTTCATATACCTACTCACAACTCCCACTGCATGTGCAATATTTGGTCTTGTGAAAACATCACATACATCAAACTGCCAACTGTTAATGAATAAGAGACCTTGGACATGTATTATATCTCCTCATGTAACTTGGGACACATTTCCTTAGTTAATTTGAAATAGTTGGAGAAAGGTGTACTAACTGGTTTTTCATTTTGCATTCTAAACCTCTCCAACACCTTCTTTATGTACTCACCCTAAGACAATGTCAATTTGTGAATTTTCTTGTCTCTTGTTATTCTCATACCAAGGATTTTCTTTGCAAAACCCAAATCCTTCATCACAAATGAATTAGATAATTTCTTATTGAGTACATTTATATCCTACATATTAGACCTTGCAACAAGCATGCCATCTACATACAATATCAAGATAATAT
>JASDQU010240963.1:196982-210406 GCA_032191745.1 Picea mariana
CAAGGATTTTCTTTGCAAAACCCAAATCCTTCATCAAAAATGAATTAGATAATTTCTTATTGAGTACATTTATATCCTACATATTAGACCTTGCAACAAGCATGCCATCTACATACAATATCAAGATAATATAGCTTCCATTTTCTAGATTTTTAAAATAAACACAGTGATCAGAATGGCATCTATTATAACCCCATTTAGTCATAAACCTATCAAACTTAAAATATCATTGAATTGGAGATTTCTTTATGCCATACAAGCTCTTATTCAACCTGCATACCAAATTCTCCTTCCCTTTGACCTCATACCCCTATGGTTGCTACATATAAATCTCTTCCTCCAAATCCCCATGGAGAAAAGTTATTTTTACATCTAAATGTTCAAGATGCAAAACTTCTACTGCCACAAGACTTAAAATAGTCCTAATTGAAGTCATTTTAACAACAGGAGAAAATATTTCATCAAAACATATACCTTGCTTTTGTGCAAACCCCTTTACAACAAGTCTATCCTTGTACCACTTTTTTCCTTCATCTTCTTCCTTCAACTTGTAAACCCATTTATTCTGTATTGATCTTTTTCTTGCAGGAAACTAAATCAAGTCCCAAGTATGAATATTTACCAAGGAATCCATTTCCTCTTTCATTCCTTACTCCCACTTATTTTTGGTTTCTACCTGCATTGCCTCTTCATAATATTCTGATTCACCAGAATCAATCAACAATAAATAATACAATGAATGAGAGTATTGTTCAGAGACTCTACTTAACCTAGTAGATCTTCTAACAACACTTGCACCAGTTTGAGGAACCTACTTCTCCTATTGTTGTACATTTTTATTTTTTGGTACCTTTGGAGTTTCTTTTTCAGTGATGTCATCAAGCACTGTGTATTCTGGTTTTTCTTTTTCTTGTTTCTTTCCGTAAAATTGATCTTTTTACATGACCTTATCATTGAATATGACATCTCTAATCTTAATGATTTTTTTATCTTCATAATCCCATAAGCAATAACCAAAATCATTAACACTGTATCCAATAAAGGTACACTTCTTGGATTTTGCCTCAAGATTTGTTCTATTTTCACAATTGAAAGTATTCAAATAATAATAGTTTACCTTTATATATATATATATATATATATATATATATATATATATATATATATATATATATATATATATATATATATCAGTCTAGCGATAAATATATTCACTCGTATAACTGTGAGGAGTAAACTAATTTTAATAGTATGTTCACAACTATATATATAAGTCTATCCATAAATGTCTTTAGTAGTGGTATAAATTTGAGGATAGTAGAATAATTTTAATAGTATAGTTTTCATATGAGATTCGATCTCAATATTCAATATGAATATAAAATTATACTCATTTCAAAAAACATTCCATGCCTCCTGTGGAATCTTACCTTCCAAATATCTTGAAGGTCCTTTGTTTATTAAGTAAACAACAATATCTACAACATTTGCCCAGAACTATAAGGGAAAACTAGCATGCAATCTCATACTCCTTGCACGCTCCATGATTGTCCTGTTCATCCTTTCTGACACATCATTTTCTTTTGGTTTTCTTGGAATTGTCTTCTCTCTACGAATCCCATGGTATGAACAATAATCATCCAACTTCTTGCTGCAATATTCCCCTCCATTGTCTGATTTGAGACACTTCAACATTTTTCCCATCTCATTCTCAAATAAAGCTTTCCATTTCTTAAAAGTATCAAAAACATCRTATTTTTGTCGAATGAAATAAACCCAATTTTTTCTAGTTATATCATCAATAAAAGTAACATAATAATGAGATCCACCAAGAGATGATACCTGAGCTGGTCCCCATACATCTGTATGAACAAGCTCTAACCTTTCACTCTTCTTTTCTTTTTCGACTCTAAGAAATCTGACTCTCTTTTGTTTTCCATAAACACAATGCTCACATAAATCCAAATCAATTTGTTTAAGATCTAGCAACAAATTTCTTTTCTGAAGTATATGCATCCCCTTCTCACTCATGTGTCCAAGCCTACGATGCCATAGTCTTGTATCCACTCTTTTAGAAGCTAAAGATATAGAAGAGTTAGTATTACCATGACATAAAAATAATGTACTTACCTTCTCTCCTTTTTCTATCACCAATGATCATTTGGTGACCTTCCACACCTTGTCTGTAATTATGGATATACAACCTTCACTTTCCAATTGCCCTGTTGAAATTAAATTTTTCCTTAGATATGGAACATGTCTTACCTCTTTCAACAACCATTGGTTTTCATTGCTTTTCTTTATTTTTAGCTTTCCCATTCCAACAATTTTGCATGGTGCATCGTCACCCAAATGAACCTGTCCAAAATCACCTTAAACATAATCTAGAAAATGTTTCCTATGGGGTGTGGCATGAAATCAAGCCCCTGGATATACTACCCAAGACTCAGAAATATTATCTACAAAAAGAATCAAAGCATCTTGTAACACATCACGTGTTACATTTGCTTCCTAATTTTTCTCCTGATGTCCATCTCTTTTCTTCTTTGAAGCTCTACAATATTTCTTTAGATGTCCTTTCTTCCCATAATTACAACACTCTATCTTTCCAAATATGGATTTGCATCTTCCCTTCCTAGAATTCCCATGGTTCCTTGATCCTTTTCCTCTATCCTTTTGTCTTCCTCTATTCTCCATGTTTAACACATTACCTAATGTCTCACATGTGATTTTCCGTCACATTTCCTCACCAAGGATAACACCAACAACATCATCAAATTTCAAAGTGTTTGAACTAGAGACAGAGTTACTTACAACCATGACCAAGACGTTCCATCTTTCTGGCAATGAGCAAAAGATTAGAAGAGCCTTGACCTCATCATGATTCATCAAATTCCACTTTTACAGAACTTAGTTGATTAGTAAGCATATTAAATTCATTTAAATGATCTGCAATTGACCCACCTTCTGACATATTCATATTACATAATCTCTTCATTAGAAATACCTTATTGGATGCCAAGGGTTTTTCATACAGTTTATCCAATGCATCCATCATCTCCTTCATTGTCTTTTCTTTTGAAATATTGAAATCCACTGACACTGTCAGGCTCAATCATATCATTCCTAGTGCCTTTCTATCAAGAACCTCCCATTCTTCATCCTTCATGGCTGTCGGCTTCTTTTCTATTCCACCCAATGGTAGGAATTGATCCTTTTGATATAAATAATCTTCCATCTACATCTTCCATAACCGGTAGTTTTGGTTGTTAAATTTCTCAACCCTAATCTTTCCATCTTCTACCATTTCTCCCACTCGAACCAGGAACCCTTTTTTCTTGTGAGTTACCTTTCGCTATGATACCAGTTGTTAGAAAAATAGGATCCTAGAGCAATAAAATAAAACAAATGCAGAAATAAAACACAAAGGATGAACAATACAATAGAAACACATATATACGTGGTTCACCCAGTGTTGGATACATCCACCAGAGAAATTTCCAATTCCTTCCTTTATTATTATCCATCAAATGAAGGGATACAACCTACAACAAACTCATTGTAACTTCCTCTTCCTTCTCTCACAGTCTCCTATCTTAGAATACAATATTTGCAATGATACATAGCCGCAATACATTTCCCTCATTAAAGAGGCTTTCGTTCTAGGGAAAAAAAACCCTAAAATAACTTCTACCATCAGATAAGTGACCTTATAATGAATGGTCCATATTTAGAATGAAATTACATTATACATTTACAAGGAAATTTTTCCCCCGCGTGGAATATTTTACATTATTCTGGGGTGTAAAGTATTCATGGGGTATAAACATGACTGAAAACAAAAACCTCTGAATCAGGAAGATAATTAGGATCCACACCTAACAAGGGTATGCGCAGATCACTGTGCCAATATAGAAACTGTTGAGGAAAGACAACAAGTTTTAGTTAAATGAGGACTGTCAGCAAGGATTGGACACTCTCAAAGAGAATATGGTAACAACAACAATACTAGTATTCACATATTCGGAAAATAAATTTCATTTGCATGTAGATGCATCAGCTATAACACTCAAAGCTATTTTGGCGCAACGAAGAACAAGGGAATTGGACCATCCTATAGGATTTGCTAGCAGAAAACTGTCAGAGTCAAAGTAGAATTACAATACCACAGAAAGAAAAGGCATGGGTATGGTCTATGAATTCCACAAGTTCATACATTACTTACTGGGAAAACATTTCAAGATGTTTACAGATCATTCATCCCTCAAATACCTTGTCAATAAGCTAGCGTTGGGGGGAAGGATTTGTAGATGGTTACTGTTGTTCCAGGAATTTGATTTTGAAGTAATAGTTAAGCTAGGGAAGATAAATGCAGGACCTGATCACCTATAAAGGATCACTAATGGAGAGGAACCTATGAACTTAGAGGACAACTTCCCTGATGCACAACTATTTTCAGTGCAAGTAGATAATGAATATTTTTCTAAAATCATTCAATACTTGAGTACAGGGACCGTGCCACAAGAATTCAACACTACATGGAAGAAAAATATGGTAGTCCGAGTTTCATACTATCAATTGATTGTTGGACACTTACATAATATGGGTGCAGATAGCATCTTGAGAAGATGTGTACTAGAACATGAAATACCTAGGTATTTAGTAGAAGCCCATGAGGCAATAGCAGGAGAAAATTTTGCAGGAAAGTCTATCACACAGAAGGTATTGGGTGCAGGACTATGGTGGTCAATCATTCATACAGATGCAAAGGAATACTACCAGATATGTGATGTATGTTATAGGGTTGGTAAACCTAATAGACAGGACAAGATGCCCCTAAGACCACAAGTAACCTTGCAGGTATTTGACAAATTGGAAATAGACTTTGTGGGACCAATTAACCCACCAACAAAGAGGTCAAGAGCAAGGTACATAATTATTGTGACAGAGTATCTAACAAGATGGGTAGAAGCAACACCAGTAAAAGATTGAAGTGTAGAGACAAAAACACACTTCTTGTTTGAACAAGTGATCACTTGATTTGGATGCCTAAGGATTATGATGAGTTACCAAGGCACTCACTTCATTAACAGTACTATTAGGGCTATGACCAAATATTTTGAAGTCTATCATCAAAACATTACACCATATCACCCTCAAGAAAATGGAACAGTTGAATCCTTTAATAAGATCCTAGAGAATGCATTGAAAAGGATTTGTAATGTCAATAGGGATGATTAGTATATGAAGATACCTGCAGTACTATGGGCATACAACACTAGATGAAAACATTTGGAAGGGAAAACACCATTCAGGATGGTATATGGACAAGAATAAGTGGTGCCATTAGAGTTATTTGTGCCTATCCTGCGCGTAGTAGCAATCACCAACATGAGACAACATGACACGGTTAAAGAAAGTTTAAGTCAACTGTTGGAAATGGAAGAAGATAGAATCCTAGTAGGATTCCACCAAGAGGTATAGAAATCAAGGGGAAAATCTTGGCATGGCAGACATATAAAAAGGAAGAATTTGAAAGAAGGATACCTAGCCTTGGTGTATGATAGTAAATTTATTCAACACCTAGGAAAATTTAAGGTACATTGGTTAGGTCCATATGAAGTGAAAGCTATCACAGATGGAGGAGATGTAAATTTGAAGGATTTAAGAGGTACAAAACTCAGAGGAAATATCAATGGGATTCAATTGAAAATCTATAGGGACAATCGACCTCCTAGCACTTAGGAAGTTACCGTGCAGTAAAAAAAAAAAGAGAGAGAGAGTTAGCATGAAGAAAAGGGAGTTAGCACAACGAAAAGAGAAAAGTATGTGTGCAACACAAGACTAAAACACTGCACAACAAGGCATTTTGAGATAGCACAAAGTTGTTTCACACTCAAAAATCCCACCGCGCTGGAAGAAGGACTAGTAGTAAGAAAAAGGAAGAAATTGGAAAAATTGCGGTTATGGAAAAAAGGCGCCAACTGGCGACATCTATCAAATTGAAATTCAAGTACTTTGGAAGCAACTTTGCATTAATCATGCTAACTAGTGTTGTCGATCAAATTAAATGAAAAGAACTATCAAAGCAACTTCGCATGAATCACGCCAACTGGTAGTGTCGAGGAAATTGAATGTTGCGAACGTGGGAAGTGCCATTTCATTTAAACCAAAGATCTAGTAGCTTCTTCAAGAAGCTTCACGAAGTTTTCTATATAAGGAAGGAATACAGGAAAGATAACAATTATTGCAGAGAGATAGGGCATACAAAGTGGAGAGTGATTCAGAAAGAGATACAAAGTGAACCATCTCGGCAAAAATCAACCTTAACCACCATGGCACCACCAAAGTTTGATGCACCAAGATAAGCCTACAAGAAACCTACAATCCATCATAGAGAACCAAAGAAGCCAGAAGGAATGGAAAAGGAACCCAAAAAATCTACGAAATTCATCAACTTGGACGATATTCCCTCACTTCAAATGGAACTATCGATCCCCACACCCATGGTGGAGGAAGCCCTAACAACAATAGTGGTTGGCATGGACATAGACAAGAAGGAAACTGGACAAGGCTATCAGGTTGAGGATGCAGGTAATCCTTCAAACCTTGAACATGTGGAAGGGTCCTAGAGGGTAAATGGGACAGCCCCAAAACATACAGAAGCAGTTGCGCCAGGAAAGTCACACACAATAGAGCCTGAGCAGCAACGGGAGGGGCTAGTACAAGATGTTACTAGCCGACCATAATATTATGTCGATGAGGGAACAATGGAGAGTGGAACCTCAAGAGAGCCACCACAAATAAAGGGAAAATATCCCATGGCAAGGTCATCACGTAGATAGGCTACAACAACCATAGTCCTACCACCCATTCCTGAAGGAGTGCAGGCCATGCCCAATATTCTAGGGCGTGTATAAATACTGCACTACTCAGACCACGATGTGGTTGACGTAGAAAAGTTCCCAGAGTTTGCAAGGTAGGTTTACCTGGAAAGTGTAGGAACAGGGCCCTTCAGGGATCCCATTTTACAACCAAAGTAGTGGACAACCAAATTGACCAACACCGTAATTCTAAACCTATTGGATATTCCACATTTTGGAAGGGGTCGGGACGCAAACAACTGCATCAAGTAATTGATGGGAGTCACCCATATAAGATACCTATGGTTGGAAGATCTTGTCTCTACATACATGGAGCTAATTGCTTTTATTACTGGTCTTCCATCTCGGGGGGAGAATTCAGCATAGTATCTCAACAACAAGACAAAGGAGAAGGCATTGGTGGAGGAGATGATAAGTTACTATGGCATAGAGAGAGGGTCATGTGAAATAAATATCAAGTGCATCAGTGACCCAGGAACAGGGTTGGCCACCAAAATGATGGCTTGTAAGATACTTAGAAAGAGTTGCAAGGAGGAAGTCCCTGTTGTGGTCATCGTGGTTGTATCACAATGCATGGAGGGAACTATGCTCAACTGGGACCCATACCTTCTAATCATGTTCCTTGATGACTACAGAGATGTGTAAGATCTCAGAACATAATTTCACTACTCTTGGCTACTAATCCTGATCGCCTTGATCAGATGGAGGGAGTCACAATACACCTATTGTTTGAGCAGACCAGTCAGTGCTGCACAACATGGTATACATCGTTGGGGAGCACGTCGGACCCCAAAATCAAAAGTACCAATGAAATCACGTTCGCACGGTACTGTAATGATCTCCAAGAGAGAATTTCTAACAGTTGGATAATTAATCCAGAAGTGGTTGTGCAATACCGAGACATACCCAATTTTAAAGAAACCAAGAACATAGTATGGATCCAAGCAAGAATGGATCCCGAGAAGTAATGGCTGCATCTCAGATATCGCATCAAAGAAGAAGAAATAAGATGGAAATCAGGGATTGGCAAGAGGACTGGATAATTAGATTCCTAACTCAAGAGATGCATGAAGGTACGGAGACTGATGCAAGGAAGGATCAGACACTTGTCAAGGATAAAGTTGCACTGAAGCATCCAAATATAAGTTAGAAGAGGACACAACAAAACAAGGGGGTGTTCCAAAGAAAGGTACCCAGGCTGGACAAAAGGACACTACCCCAACACCAAAATAAATGCAAAAAGGGGCTGCAGTAGCACAAAAAACCTCATCGACTGCCACCCCACAAGAACAAGCCCATACCAAGAGGCCCATCATCCACACTGGGGGTGTGTGCAAAAAGGCCATGGAACACAAGAAGCCACTATAATATACAATCACTGAGGATGATGTTGACCTCGTGGTCAAGAGATTCTAGGACCATGCAACTAAGGATTATGAAGATGCCCAACACCAAAGAACTCGCATTCAGGACGAGTTGGTCAACATAAAGCAGTTCCTCAAGTAGATCAGAGGTGCGAAGAGGACAGACAGGGGAAGAAAGTCATTCCCCACAACATCAGAAACGGATGGCAGGAATACATCAAGTGAGCATGATACAATCTAGACCATAAAGCATGCAAGCCCGACCTTCCATATTACACCCAGCATGTTTCACATGGATGAGATCATCGCCCAGAAAACCATGCTAGAGATGGCATAGATACAATTGGTAATGTAGTGAATACCAACCAAGGAACTATACAAATTACAATTCAGTGTCACGTAGGAGGTACAGTCGTGCACACGAACAGATGCAATAGAGTTGCAGCAAACAAATGATAGCAAAGAGGAGTTGGTATTGGTGCTCGAGCAATTCAATATCGAGACCAAAGACGAGAAGGATTGCGCAAATAGGCTCGAGCAAGGAGTGGTTGTAGCCTATAATAGGATATTGAATAGAATGAAAATAACATAGCCCACTACAATGCAAAATATCGATAATATTGTGAAAACAATTGATCAATATAGGAAGGAGATCAAAACTCTTTGGGAACAACTCATTCCTACAACTCCTCCGAAGGTGAAGGAACAAAGGAAGCAACAAGTTGTAGGAAATATGGAGGAAATAAAATGACAAGTCAGCACAGTTATGGACTTGTTTGAGAGGGACACGTAGTTATGGAAAATCCTAGAAGAGGATGAACGCGTCCAGCACTAGGCCCAGGAGGAGGAGAAGATAAGTGCATCTATCCAGGACCTTAAGAAGAGGCATAAAATAATGAAGATCACTAGGCACCTCAAAGGATTACAGGAAATGAAGAAGATACAAGCAAAACTGGGAGCTACGTAGATGAAAAACAAGGACCTATAGGCTTAAATGGAAGCTCTCCAAGATCAATCAGTGGAGGTTATTGCACAGGAAGAGGAGGCAAAGAAGAACATCATGCAAACACAAGAAGAGTGCACAAAAATTATCCGAGAGGAGATCACAGCGCAAGTGTTAAGTGCACTTAAAGAAAAGGTCATGTAGGCTCAAACACAACAAAGGGAACTAGAATACAAGTTCCACACTCTAGAAAGAGTTGTTGAGGAAGGATGCATAGTCTACATGGCTTGGGATGAGCCACATGTCAGGGTTGGGGCTTGTTGGACGAAGGTCCAGTTTTGGTAAAAGGCCATTTTTGGAGAGAAAAGCATGAATTAAAAGAAACACGTGTGAGGGAATAATGTGAGGCATGCATGAAAGGGAGACCTAACAATAGTAGGGTTAGGGTTTTTGCAGAATAAGGTAATGGTTGATGAGCCAACAATATGTGTAAATAGTACCTAGGAGGTCCAGGATGGGGATTGTCTGGATGAAGAGTGAAAAGATAGATGAAGGTTGTAAATATTCTAGAAGTTTCCTTACTTCTGTAAGATGGTAATATTGAGAAGAGTCTAGAAACTCAATCCCGAGGGTTAGATAACATGTCAAGGAGCTTGTTGTGATCTAGTCAACCTCACAGGGATTGAGAAGCCTATTGAGATTGTAATATCCAAAACTGTAAATGTGTGTGATGCGATCTATTGATGAGACATATTAAAACATCTTGAGAGACAAATCTGTGTGGATGTATCCTAGGAGAGGGTGAACCATGGTATCACTTGTGTTATGTGACATAATGTATGCATCCTCATTGTTGTTAATGATTGAATGTTAGATGAATGAATAAAGGAACTAGTTAGATCTGATATTCCACATGCATGAGTATGAACGACTGGTTATTGAACATGTTAGACTAAATAAATGAATATTACAAGGCACAACTGCAGACCCCCACTCATTCCTAGGCTACAAACATCTGAGTATTGGAACCACCCATAGAACTATCTCGGGTGAGACTATGTAGTGCACCCTGTGAACTGCGTTGCCTTCTGGTTTACCAGGAGGGTTGATAGTTTTAGAGGGATTTTGTTGGGAGATTGTTAAATCTAAACCTAGGTCAAATTATAATAGTAAGGTGAGATCAGAGTAGATAAAGTAATTTAATACCAACAAAGGATTAAAAGAAAACAAGGATCCATTGTATGTTGTTTCCTTACTTCAAGGGTTTTCTTATAATAAAGTGTGGTTTTCATATATTCTTCTTGGATCTATTCTGGTGTATTTTGTATTCAGATCTTTGATTATTAGTAATTGGTATCACAGAACCATATCTAAGAGGGTTTACAAGCTATCAAGGATAGTTTTCACAATGTTCAAAGTTCCTTGGCTAGAATACATGAGAGATATCTTATGGAGGACAATAGGGATGCATATGCTCAAGAAGTATATATTTGGTATGAGTTTGAGGCCTATTGTGATGATCGGTATATGGATAGTTGTCATTTCTAGGATGAAAACCACTTTCATATTTTATTTGATGACTCTACTCCACCTTCTAGAAAGCACATCAATGTGACAAATTAGGAGCCAGTTATGATTATCAATGTCCATCCTGCATATTCTACAGTGGTATTATTCCTTCCATATTCAGTTACAACCATTTCGCACTATGTGGATGGATATTCTTATTTGGATCCACATGACAGGTGTCGGTCTTTGAAACATCATTTTCAGTTGATTATTAGGTTCTCGTATCTTCTGCATCGAGTTCACATGACCACTTGGACAAGATACCATGATTTACAATGGCGGTTGGACTAATTCAACATGGTGTCTTTCATTTCTACATGGGACCCTAGTTCTATAGTCTAATTCAGTGCTATGGTCCACACTTATCCATGAGACCCTAGTATATGCTTGTACACCCTCATAGAAATCTTTAAGGACAACACTTTCATAAGGGGGATGTAATGTTAGGTATCTAGAGAAGTATTGGGGGGGGCAGAGGGCCCATAGTGATAATAGTGGAGGCCATTCAATTTAAGGTGTACTAGGTCCACTATAGTACACTATGGTAGTTATATATAATAAATGTAAGAGGACTTACTAGAAGGTCATACTTCTAGAAGGTTCCTCCTCTAGGATGTTCTTAGGTGGTTGGTAGCACTATATAAAGGGGTTCAAGCAATGTAATGAGATATGGAAGAGAATTATTGCAATTGGATAAGTATATCAATCATAGGAATCCCCCTCGAAGAGGAAAGTGAACAGGAAAGGATGCCTTCTGTTATCACTCCAAGAAACCCTCTGTGGTTGCAGACCAGAGGTGCTTGGTAACTTAAGAAATGAATGTTTTTTGTATTTTATGAATGTGGATCAATGGGATAACTCAATATAGCTTATGGCATTCAAACATAAAAATGATAACAAATAGACAGTGCTCTCAATGATTGATTAATCAACAGATAGATTTAAAGTGGGTGGAGACGAAATTGTAACTAAACCAATGCAAAGCAGGGTCTAAGAGACAATTAAAAGACTTATTATTAGGCTATGAGATAAACAATGGGATGACAACCATTCAAAGCTTGACAACATAGATAATAATGCAGAAGAAAAGGTGGAAAGCTGACAATCAAAAATGAAAGAAACCTGTGATCTGTATTAGCATAAAAGTTTGAGTACAATAGCTAATCTTCTATCCAAAATCGAACCATTGTTTGATATCAAAACAAGCATTTATAGCCTTTACAGATGGTTACACAGATCCTAAAAACATGGATCTGTCATTAAATAAAACAGTTCTATTCCACTTCTACAACTATGAAATTAAAGTCTTCAATAACAGAACTGAGTGTTCAAATTTCCTTCAGCATACAAAAATCTCCATTTGCTTTCTCCAGCTTCCAGCATCTGCGATGTAGTTAGGCATCATGACACCTGTGCATGACTGTTCCATTTCCCAATATTTGTGGCTGAGTTTTGGGATATGGTTCTAGAAAGCATATCCAAAATTCCTCAAATACCTGAGTTTGAACTTTTTTGCATGCAATTTAATGATCCATTGATACGCTGGCATGTCTTCAAAACAAGTTGGAAACAAACTGTTGCGATTTCGTCCTCAAAACCTGGTTGCATAGCTTTCAACAGTGCAACCGTTTGAAACTTTCATGGGTTAGCTGTTGAAAGCTATCGCTTTCAACAGCTAACGGGTAGCGAAATAGTAGCCTGGCGCTGTTGAAAGTCCCAATATGCACAAAAAAGAGTTTTTTCCATCAAAATTTGTTTTAAACCGAAATCAACTAACATCTGACTTTTCACCCTGCATATTTACTGCCACCTGAGAAAGAACTTGCAGGTCTGGATGAGACCTTTGTTTTAGCTTTTGTTTCAATCCCCTGATTCGCTTTTTGAGGTGTCGGGCAAGCAATCTTAGTCTGCTGCAGTTGTTGATGATCTTTTCCTTCTTCTTTTTCTCTTTAACGCTCTCCTTGGCCAACCTTTCGAATTCTGCATTCGTCTCGGCAAAGTTGTCAGACAACATTTTATATCTATCTTTAATTACTCGCTCCAGAACTTCCTGTTGAGCAATTATCTCCTTGAGGTGTTTGATTCTCTGGGCTTTATTTGATCTAGGTTTCTTTGACGATTCTCCCTGTTCTGTATGTTTTAATGTCTCATAGTTTTGAGTGCATTCTGCAGATTGTTCAGAGTTTTTGATGGCAGGACACTGATCTTTCTCTTCAGATTCTAAATATGAGTAAGGTAAATTGAGGATGTTCTTCCCTGTACTCTGTTGTGTAGGGTGTCCTGAATCTTGCTGTATAGACTGCTCTGTAGTTTGCTCAAAATTCAACTTTCTTTTCAAACTGTGGGACTTCAATCTAAACGCCCTATCCTCTGAAGGTTCCGGTATAGCCCTTCTTCTTCTTGCACTACTCTGAGGAGAGGATTTCTTCCTTGCACCTGCCATTTGTTCATTTGCAGTCTGGTTCTGGGTTTCAAAGCCTTCTCAGAACAGGAAGTGCTCCCATCTCCTTCCTTGTTGTTTTAATTCTTACAGAAGAATAAGTTTAATAAGGCCTAGGTGACAGAGAGTCGACTTAATGCTCAAAGGTAAAGCTCTAATTCTATTGCAGACTTTAATTAAACTGTGGTATAAGAAGTAAGGCAAATTAATTGGATTCTTGCCTG
>JASDQU010240963.1:210506-221161 GCA_032191745.1 Picea mariana
CCTATGACCTTTTTAGTCGAACCCTTGTTCGGCACTGCTGAAAGCAGTCTCGGCTTCGACTCTGTGCTGGGTAAAATGAAAACTTTGAGTGTATTTTGGAAACAACCTGTGATATGTTGACTTTACCTGATTTGATGGTGTCAGTCCCTCTGAACCTCCTCTGTACCTGCGTCGCCGAATGCAAACTTGCCATTTCGGGTGTGATGATAGTTGCACATGGGTTCTAGAAAGATTTCGAATTGCCGTCATATCCTATTACACGAGCTTGAACTTCTATGTTTTCCCACTTTCACCATCGCATGTCTCGGATCTTGTTTTGACGTGGGGGTGATCACCTCATCATTTCATGCATGTGTGGATAATAAGCATGTGATTCTCGCTTCATGCAGCTACGGTGCTTGGAGAACACCTCTACCATCACGCTCGCTTGCTACTTTCACCAGCACGCGACTCCTTTGAAAACCCCTGTTAGCTGCGGAAAGTGAGTACTTTCCACAGCGCACCGTTTGATAGGAAACTCACTTTAGCCGCGGAAAGTGAAACAGCATGCCACATCATTTGAAAATGTTCTTTTAGCCGCAGGAAGTAGGTACTTTCCATAGTGCGCCACGTGCGAACTATCTGTCAAAACCTTAGCGCTTTGTCACTTTCCACAGCGCTCTTAACTGATGAAACGACGTCCTTAGCTGTTGAAAGCTATCACTTTCCACAGCAATCAATGAATCTTTGAAAACATGTTAGCTGTGGAAAGTAAAAAATTACATTTTTGAAAGAGATGACTTTGTGGATCGATTATTTCCTAAGACACACCAAAACCAAAAATTTTCTCAGCTGTAAAAACTCAAAAATGACTTGAAGAAACTACCTAAAGCTATGATATCCACCCAAAACTCGGCCGAAAGGACGATTTCATTTTGGGAGTTAACACCTTCCATAATAGGATCCATTGTATGGCAGTTCCCTACCTCAAGGGGATTGATATAATAAAGTGGTGGTTTTCTATATTTTTTCATATATATTTGATTAGATCCCTCAGGTACTTAACAACCTACCATCACATTGTATGCATCAATCCATATATACCTTCATCCAATCAATATTTTTTGTTTTGTATAAATGTAGTGCATCCCACTTTCAACCAACTATATTAAAAAATGAATAAAAATCACTAATTAAAAGAAAATTTAAATAATAATTGATCATGGAAGATAAATAAAACTTAAATAAGTACAATATAGAAATAAATCAATATCAATGCAAAGTATTATAGATATCTACCATCTAATTACCTTTCACTTTCCTCATTCTACCTTTCCTGACTAGAACCTCCCCTTCAAATTTGTTAATGGAATTGACATCCCAAATATGAGGCACCTTCATGATTTTTGTTGCTAATTTAGGAAGATATCGACTAATATACACCAAAGATGTATATACCATATATCCATCCACCATAGATCCCTCGGTACATGGTCTTTGTCTAACAAAATCCTCCAATGACTTCAAGTGCCTCTCCATTGTACACATTGACCTTGTGTGTATAGTTCCACACATTTCAATCTCCTCAACTTGGTGTATGAGGTAGTGTTATTGTGCATTGAAAAATGATGCAGGTAGAAACTTTTTGATTTCGCACATTAGCCGAGAAATTCCTCTCCAATATTTTATATTTTCTTTATGGATTTCTTTAGATGACGACCACCTACACATGATATAACAAATCTGATCATAGGTTTCAACAATAATGTATATACACTGAAAGTAAAATAGATGTCAACAAGTTGAGAAACGATGATTTTGCATATAAATAATTAATATTTATCTCATATATTTTCCAAGATCATATATAAATTTCTTTACATTGTTGTCAAAGTTGTCAGGGAGAGATAGAGGTAGAACATACTGTAACAACAAAGGGATCATTAATTTTTAGGAAACAAAAACCATATTATAATAATAAAAATTCATATATTTACCAATATAGAAATATACATCCAAAATAATTACCTTAATGAAGGTATGCCAGTCATGAGTTTTCACCCCACCAAGTTCACCTTTCTTTGTTAAGATATTATTTATGTTTGAAGCAAATCCTGTGGGAAATTTAATTTTTCAAATGACCTCTTTTACAACATTTTATTCCTTCTCTATAAGTAAGAATGGAATACTATTTTGATGTCCATTTATATTTGAATAAACCACATTTTGCAGTGCATGATTAGCTTCCTAAATGTTAGTACAAATTTTGACAATTGTTTCTTTGCCAGTCCTTCCATCTACAATTCTCCACAATTTTTTTGTTACATTCTTCCTAATATGCATTGTATCAAACAAATGAGCTACTTGTAGGTGCTCATAGTAGGGAAACTTATTGAATTGTAGAGGGTAACTTTTAATTTTTCATGGAATCCCATTAATGTCTTGACGAAATTTATGAAAAAGAATTAATGAGATTATAACAATAATTGTTGGATACAATAAAAAAAAATTAATACAAATTAAAATTGTAAAAAAATAATATATATGAAATAGACTAATTGATTACATTGACGGTTTCCATTATATTCCAACTTCCATAGGTGAGGTGTCAATCTTCATGGTTTTATTCCAGTCTCTTCTTTCAAATTAAAAAATTGTTTTTACGTAGTTTGATACCTATGGTTCGTAGGGAGGAAGTGTCTATACTCATAAAATACCTCCTTTCCTATACTTCTTGAACAACGTGATTTCATCATAGGACCACAAAATAGACATGAAAATTTACCCTTTGTTTGAAGACCTGGAAGATATGGATTAATGTCAATATTATTTTATAACAAGGAATTGATATTTAAGAAGCATGCATCATATTTTCATAAAATTATATACTATTAAAGTGCATCAGTATGTTACATACCACAAAAATGTGTTGGCCTTGGGGCATCATCAATTTTCCATGTAAGTATTCCATGGAATTTTTTTATTTTTTTTCGATTGTTCCAGAGATGTCGTATTGTAATACCCCAGTTTTGAATCCTCATATTTATTTCCACTGTGTATTAATTATTGTCTCTAAGATTCGTATGTTATAATCTTCATGCTTGATAGTTATTGATGTGCATGGCATTATATTAATTTATTTTATGTTGTATCATGAATATTGATTATTGCATGTGTTGTTATCATGTCTCTTTCATGCTTCTCTATAAATTAAATGTTATAAGAATTCAAAATCAGTTTAGAAGTGAGTTTTAGAGGTAGTGTGCATGGCCTGTGGGTGGTTGGGTATGTTACAGATTAATATCAGATATTTTGGTTGAAACATCAAACTGGTATGGGCCAGAATGAGTGGGAATTATGCAAATTCTCTATTGCAGATTTCATACTGTGTAAATTTGGGGGGAAATGGAAAGATTAGAGAGAAAAATGCTCAACATCGTGGGAAAATTCGAGTTTCAAATAATTTAGGATTATCTGAGAAGTTAATGGATTCAATCTAGAAAGTTGCAGAGCTAAATGTGAACTAAAAGGTCAAGAAAATTTGTATTTTAATGTTTGTTGTAGCATTGGGAAAAGTTTAGAGGATCTATGGTCGAAATCGTGTTCGATCTTGAGATCAACGACCCAGATTTGTTCTTCAAAATTTTTAAAATTGTAATGTTTTCAAATTTTGACAAAGTTAGATGATTGATGGCTAAGATTCATTTTAGCAATTAGGAAAATGAGGTAGATCGACGGTCTAGATTCATTGAGRATTTTTTGTCAAAATTACTAAGTGTTGAAATTCTTCAACATAAATATTTGATCGCCAACAACTGATGGTCAAGGGTCAAAACAATTTGACAAAGTTTTTAGTTCACAAGGAGAAATATCTGATCATCGATGATCKATGGTTGGGGACTAGTTAATTTGTTGAAGTGTCGAAGTTCATCTAATAAACACCTTTGATCATCAAAGTTCGATGGTCGGGGATCAATGGCTTTGACAGAGTGTTGAAGTCCAATGACGGGGCATCTTCGATCGTCGATGGTCGATGATYGGGCATCAATAGAATTAGTGCGATGTCCATATTCTTYCAAGAGAAAATATTGATGGCCATTAGAGAAAGGAAGGTGATGACATGTCATTCCATGTCARCATCCATGTGTCATTCCAGGTTATCCTAGTTGATGACTTAGGATGACGTGTCATGTTGAGTCATCATCCATGTGTCATGTCACATAATCATAGTTGYCACATCAATAGAGATGGTTGATCATCGATGGTCAGGGTTCGATGAGATTTGTGAGAAATATTGGTTTTTCGGTGGAAATGATCGATGATCGATGGTCGGTGATGGGGCGTCGACAAGATTTGTGGGAAAAATTTTCTTTGCGGAGGGTCGATGGTTGATGGTTGGTGATCAAACATCGAGGAGATCATTGGGAAGGTTTGGTTTGCAAAGGAAATCATTGATCCTCCATCATTTATCATTGATAGAAATAATATCAATGGTCCAAAATGCTTCTAATTTGAGCTCGACAGTGCAGATCGTACTTAGGAAAAATTGTTCCACAATTAAAAAATAAATAAAAAAATTTGCATCCATTTTTGTATTTTGACAATAACAAGAGCATATTAAGTCAGATTGAGATGAAAATAAGGGATCTTTTCCATAGAGAGGATATCTACAAGAGTGTTAGAGAGGGTCATTTCCCAATTATGCTTGGATTTGTCAGAAAATGCAAAATAATGGTTTTTAAATATTTGGGTCCAGATCATTGACAGAGGTCTAGATTAAGATGAAACTCTTGGGGAGAGTCCAAACAGTAGACACATAAATAACCCATGAAGTAACTGAATAAATCCTAAGGGGATTAGAATGGGGATACTAAAATAGAACAAAATCCACTATTCTAGGCCACTTTTGGGGGATTGTTTAGCTTTTCAGAGGAAGAAAAGTGACCCTGGATCACAAAAATGGAAAATTGTGTTTACTCAACATTTTATATAATTATCAATTAAAACAATTTTTTTTATTGAAAGTTTTCCAAAAGTGCACATATTGTGAGATAACCAATTTTGCTAAAAAATCTAAATCTAGAAAAATGGGTGAAAAAGGACAAAGTTGCAGATTCCAGATTGTTGTAGTTTATTATCGGTGTATCAGATTGAAAATAAGAGCGTTGTTATGAATTACTTGTCAATATTATTATCTATTTATCCTATAAAATTTTTCTAGTTCATGATATATTTTCTTCTACAGTTGACAAAAGTTGTCACCTAAATAAAATTGCACCAGTGGAGAAAATGCACAAAAAGGGTGAAAGTGGATTTTTCAAGAAGCCATAAATTTTAGCTTAGATATTGAAATGAGGCAGGAGTATAATTGTTGGAAAGATTATTCGGGGGAGAATAACATTGAATTTTTATAATTTGTAGAATGATTATATATTTCTTTGTGAATTGAGTAGAAAAAGGACTATAGCATTGATTGACAAAATTTCTATAATATGCATAATTCTAACAAAATGGTTTCTTGCACATTTTGCAGAATTAGGGAGTATACCATATCAATTCAAGAAAAAAATGCATATTCAAGAAATGGAGGAAGGAGAGGGAGCCTTCAATCATGATGAAGAAGCCAAAGGTAAAAATATTAGTGTTGGTAATGCAGAGACATAATCCAATGGGCATAGGAGCAAAGGGGAGAAAGAAACATTAATAGAGACCATGAGAAGCATAAAAATAGAAGTGCATAGTTACAAATCAAATAATGAGAGGTTGATGAGAGAAAAAAATTAGATAAATTCTCAAGTGATGCAAAGCATAAATAAATTGCATAGGCAAGCAAAGAATGGATCAAACTCAAGGAAGGAGGAAGAAGAAAGATATCATGAAAGAAGAGGTAATTAAAGAAGATTTGATCATTCAAGACATGTTATAAGAACTCATATACATCACTCACCTCCTTACTTAGCAAGGACATTTTATTCATCTGAAGACTCCATAAGAAATCCATATGTGTCTCATGTTAGGCACCAAAGAAGAAGACATGAATTGGACAGTTCGCAAGGAGAGTTGAGGAAGATTAAGCCACCATCCTTTGATGGTGAAAGAGAAAGAGAATATGATTTTAAAGCATGGACTCTTGGAATCAAGAGGTATTTTCAATTGCATAGCTACTCATCAAACCTAGAAGACAAAATTTCCACTTACCATTTACATGGAAAAACAACTATGTGGTGGGCTCAACTTAATCAAGTTGAACAAATAAATAAGAGCGAGATCACTTGGAAGAAATTCAATAAATATTTTTAGGAGTAAATTTCATAGAACTTTTATTACAACAAAATGCAGGAGTTCTTTGAGATCGATATGGGAAGCATGACCATGGTAGAATATGAAAAGAAGTTCTTGGGACTGCTAAAGTATGTGGGGTTTATAAAATATGATAAGGTGAAATACAAAGGTTTTTGAGTGGACTGCCTTCATTTTATAAAGAGAAGATTCAATATGATGAGCCTAATACATTGATTGAGACTATTAGGAAGGATAAGTACTTGTATGATCAAGGAAATGGAAGAGAATACATGAAAAAATATTGGAAGGATAAGAAAAAGGAGAAATATGATCAAAGAAGGAATGGATTCAAACCTCCTTTCGATAGAAATAACCCTAATAAAAATCAGCAAGATCAGTCTGCTAAAGATGAATTCAAGAAAGAATATTCCTTGGGGAAAAGAGGAAGACCACCAATCCAATGTTTGGGGTGAAAAAAAAATCACCTATACAAGGATTTCCCTCACAGAGGAGATAAACAGAATACTATGCACAACATCCAAGAGGATACAATAGTGGAGAACATGGGAAGAATATATGAAGCCTTAGAGGATCGACAAGAAAAGTACCAATCCAATATGATCAAAGTAGAAGGTAAGATCATTAATAAGCCTATTGCTACTTTAATTTATTCAGGATCAATTCATTGTTACATTGATCTTAAAATAGTGGATATATTACATTTGGAGAAAATTAATCTTGAAAAGACAAGTTTGGTTCAGCTAACCATTGGAATCAAAACAAGGATCAATGAGGTTGTTAGAGGTTGTCCAATAAATCTAAATGGAGTGAGTTCTAATTTTGATATGAATATCATACCATTAGGATCTTATGACATCCTAATTGGAATGGATTCATTGGACCAACACTATGCTATCCTATATTTTCATAACAAAACATTTACATGTCAATGAAGAAGGAAAATAGAGCACTATGAAAGGAATTACAAGACCCATTTCTATAAGAGATATTTCATCATTACAGTTGAAGAAATGTTTTAGGAAATGATTTTGTAACACACCCAACCCCTAAGTACCCTTTCTAGGAATGGGGCATCGAAATATTTCTTACTCTAATCGTCTCAAATCCTCTGTCTGAACTCTTCAACATCTTCTACTTGCTCGTAGATTTCTAACGACTGCTACCATGCTCAAATTCGAGTTTTGGATTGTAGGTTACGGTCTCCCAAATATCTTAGGATGTTATTAGTTGAGGGCCACATGGAACCCACGTGGTCCATCTCATTCATACCCTCTCTAGATACCTATGACCACCATGGAAGTTCATCCACCATCCAATCCAATGATGAGAATTGATCCTCATTTAACACATAAGTTGGAGGAAAGTTCAACATTCAGTGCTTCGATGCTAAACATCCCTTCTCTTTTCTGCATGTAAGTCCTTTGAAGTCCCAAATTCCCAAACTCTTGAAGGAGCCCGAAATCTCTCCATGTGGCTCTCTCCTTCAGGCCTTTCAGCTTGTCTACATCACTACACCCTAAACCTCCGGAGTCCAGAAGTCCTTGACTCCCAAAGGGTCCACCTTCACACGTGGTGACCTATTAAACACGGAGGAAAGGATAGGTGGGTCTCGAGCACTCCACCCTCTAGATGGACTAGGAAAGTATGCACCAGGGGTGACACGCGGTAAGGCAGAGATGACATGTGGCCCCTATAGTGGGTGATATGTGTCACATTTTAATGGGAACTTAGGGTCTATGAAACATACAAATCTATGTGACACGTGGAATTCCCATTTTGGTTCCACATCACCCTAAGTGATGTCAGCGTGCCACATCACTCCAAGATGAAATCTTTCCACCACCCTTAGATATCATGGTCAAGATGTATCCATGTAGACCCCTTAATCTATGGCCTATGTTACTTCGTAACTTCGACATGCGACGGATCCACTATGTGACTTCCTCCTACCTCCCAAAACAATCAACATCAGTCTGACCCTAATATAGATCTATGGTAATGGGAGATATCGAAGGGTACCTAGATCTATGGTTCTCATTACTTCGTATCTCTGGCACTCATGGGTTTTGATGTTATGGTCGCTTCATTCTACAGAAGTACGAATTTTCCAAAGTACCATACACGAGTCCCTTCATTGGTTGATTAGATAGTTAAGAGGGGTATTTAACGGACTCTCCAAATCCATGGCTCACATAAATTTGCAACTCCGAATTTTGGGGAATTTGGTGCTATAAAACCTCTATTCTCCCGAATTAGTCAACACTGAACTTACCTCAGCATAAATCCAATGGCCAGGGGGACTCTTGATTACCCTTGGATCTGTGGCTCACATTACTTCATGATTGGTAAATGGTCAGAGTTTAACGATGGGACAGGATTATATTCCCCAGTTAGGGAAACCACCAGATGTCATTCAACCTCGTGGGTATCCGTAACAACAAATTGCCTAAGGTTGGTTAGAAAAAGGTAATGTTGTAATACTCTGGTGCTATGAAATCCTAGATTTTCAATGCCATAACGACTTAGCTCCCTTCAAGCCTATTGCAGGGTTCCCAAACCTTGGTCATATGGGTCCTCTAAAAATTCTTGTGGGCTACACACTAATATCTTAGCTATGAATTAGTTAAGGACATGGGCATGAGCCCTCGTTCACATGGGTGAAAGGTATGAAGGAGACACCCTCCTTCCCTAGAGTTTGAAATTGGTATTCCCATGAAGGTAGATTTGAGAGGTCAGAAGGACTTAAGCATTTTAGTTAACCATACCCTGAATCTCTTATGGACTCATGTACCATAACTCTCTAGATGCTAATATGAGGTAAACGAAATACCATTCAAGAGCATGGGTTCACAAAGAGACAATAAACATGTGTATTCAATCATGATTTCCATTTTGCAATGCACGAAGTATGAAAATACTTATCAGAAAACACGAATCGTGAAGTGACTCCTGAAAGGGGTGTCTGTTTCCACCCAACCATAGGCACAACCACTCCTGAATAGATTTACTATTGACCACCCCTGATCTAGACCATGATTCTATAGGAGAGACTATTTTTTCTTTCTCAGTGACAGTCGGGCATGGAGGTTACTCTCCTCCTCCCACGGGATCTTGGCAACCATTTTTCTCTATACCAAGTAAGGAGGTTTGCATGAGTACTTCCACAGTCACTCATCAGCCCCGTTTATAAACTTGGAACGAAAACCATGCTAGCATATGTTTCTTGTGGAGCCTGATTAGCTCCCTGATTTAGAGGTCTTTTACTTTCAGTCGTGTTTATACCCCATGAAGTATTTACACCCGAGAAGTATGTACACTCTTCCATGTGGGGGAGTGCAGAGGGGGGGTACACCCTCTGTGGGGTCCAATGGGGCTATCCCCCCAGCTGGGGGGTCTAGGGGCAAGTGGGCCCCCAGTGGGGGTTCGAGGGAAAATCCCCCAAAGAAAAAATTGCCTTGTAAAAGTATATTGTAATTTCATTGTAAATCTAGACCATTAATTATAAGGTCGTAGATCTAACGGTAGAAATTATGTTAGGGTTTTTTCCCTAGAAGGTATCACCCTCTTTTATGAGGGAAATGTATTGTGGCTATGGTTGATGGCGAATATTGTATTCTGAGAGAGGAGACTGTGAGAGAAAGAAGAGGAAGTTACAGTGGGTTTTGCTATAGGTTGTATCCCTTCATTTGCTGGATAATAATAAAGGAAGGACCTAGCAATTTCTCTAGTGGACATAGCCCACACTGGGTGAACCATGTAAATCTGTGTCTCTCTTGTATTGTGTATCTTTTGTGTTTTGTTTCCGCATTTGTTTTATTTTATTTCTCCACGGTCCTGTTTTTCTAACAACTGGTATCAGAGAGAAAAGTAACTCGCAAGAAAAGAGGGTTCCTGGTTCGAGTGGGAGCAATGTCGAAAGATGGAAAGTTTAGGGTCGAGAAATTTAATGGCCAAAACTACCAGTTATGGAATATGCAAATGGAAGATTATTTATATCAGAAGGATCTATTCCTACCATTGGGTGGAGTAGAAAA
The DNA here is from genome assembly GCA_032191745.1 of Picea mariana. Classification (NCBI taxonomy): domain Eukaryota; kingdom Viridiplantae; phylum Streptophyta; class Pinopsida; order Pinales; family Pinaceae; genus Picea; species Picea mariana. Next base: position 220,823 of record JASDQU010240963.1, read on the forward strand.
GAAGCCAACGACCATGAAGGACAAAGAATGGGAGATTCTTGACAGAAAGTTTCTAGGAATGATACGGCTAAGCCTGGCAGCATTGGTGGATTTCAAAATTTCCAAAGAAAAGACAAGGAAGGGTTTGATGGATGCATTGGCCAAATTGTATGAAAAATCATCCACGTCCAATAAGGTATTTCTAATGAAAAGATTATTTAATATGAAGATGTCAGAAGGTGGGTCTACTGCAGATCATTTAAATGCATTTAATATGGTTATTAATCAACTAAGTTCTATAAAAGTGGATTTTGATGATGAGGTCAGGACTCTTCCAATCTTGTGCTCATTGTCAGAAAG
>JASDQU010240963.1:248904-266314 GCA_032191745.1 Picea mariana
CTAATTTGACAGTTGTGCTACCTCATATTCTTGTTGTGTTAAATGGCTGGCATAATAATCTATTTCATTGAAAAGAACAGAAGTGTCATCCAAAACATCATTATGTGCATCCATCTCCTCAATCTGATTTTTTTGGAAAGGAGGCACTACCCTTTGATAATCAACATTTCTCCTTTCTCTCTGCATTATTTGAGGGGCATCATTAGGCCTTATGAACTGATTTTGATTTTTATTACCAACCCTTGAAAAGTTCTGTTTTGATGTTTAGATTCCCACTTCAGCTTAGCTATTTTAGAAGTCAGATCCTTCAAAGTTTTGGTAATTTCATCAAGTTTTGGATCAGATGTGGCTGAGTTAGAGGAGGCAGGGGAATAATCTCTTTGTTTTTTCTTATCTTTATCAACTCTGGTATTTAATCTATATGATGCCAAAATATTAGATTCAACCTCAATGGTTGCTTCCTGCATGGACAACAGTGTGGTTGATCTTCCCTCTCTCATGAGGAGGAAGAACTCTGCATCAAATACATTGGCATAAGTGATCTTGGTAGAGGATTTAGTTGGTTTGATCTCATATGGGATTATACCATACATCTTATTGAATCTCTTGGTGAAATCTGAAATACATTCACCATTCTTTCTCTTTAGGGCTCCAAACTCGGTGATGTAGTAGAGGTAATCTCTCCTATCTCCCCATTTCTTTATGAAAGTTTCATTCAACGCCTCAATATCTGCAATGGAGGCTGGAGGAAGACCCTTGAACCACTTTCTTACTTCCCCATCTAGGCTCTGTACGAACAATATCATCCATACATCTGCATAATCAATGTTAAAATTATCTGCAAAGATGTAAAATGCTATCAGGTGTTCTTCAGCAGTTACCTCACCTTCCCCATTATACCTCGGTAAATATTTCATGGAATCTGTGGTTGGGAGTGCATGTAAACCTATAGGCAACACTAGGGGTGCATACCTGGTTGTAGTAATGACATCCATCCTGTTAACAACCATAGCTTGCACAATAGGAATTTGCAAATTTATGGGAGATACGGGGGTGGATGCAAGACTGGATGATGAGCTAGAATCAGGAGTTGGAGATTTCTGAGCTTCTTTTTAATTATGATTCTCGGGGATAGAAAATTCAAGTTGATTGTGATGATGGAAAGAAGTAGATTATTTGTGTGCAGCTTTACCCTTGAGGGGGGAGGTATATCTCTGAGCTACTGTGGATTTTCTTAGTTACCTTTCTGGTTCAAAGACTACCGTGTTATTCTCAGGATTAGTATGACCCTTGGTGGCTTTATTGTGCTCATATTTGGACCTTTTGAATCCTTTTTTGGGCGTCATTATTTATTTTGTGAATTATACTAAGTGGAGTCGCGAGGTAAAATATGGTAGTCTATCTGTGTCTGAACTTTGTTCACCATCAAAGGTCAGAGCTAATCAACGTCATTCTCCCAGGGAAAGATATTTCATTACTCCGTTCCCCCGGCAATGGCGCCAGAATATGTTGGTCCTAAGGTCTGCACCTGACTGCTAAAGGGAAAATCTAGGCCACCTATCAGTTTGGAATGATTATTCTTTAATACGTTGGTTTTGTTGGTAAGCTTAAGGACCGATTTTCAAAGATGATGCTCTGGTAGGGCAGGACACTCAGTGTAAAAGTAGGTTCTCCTTTGCTAATGGTATGGGTATTAAATGACAATTGAGGGTATGAAAAGACACACGCAGACAAAAACAAGAAGCAATGCAATGAAACACTTGTTGCACAGAAACTAAGACTTAAGATAATATCTCAAGACCTAGACAAATATTTAGATGCAAATCATTCAACAGGTTGCAAAATAGTGGATCTTTCACTGAAAAATAGTTGTATAACAGGTTGCATAACCAACAAAAGATAAACTAAAACAATAGATGAAAGAATAAGGAAATGTACATTGCACACATCACAAAATCTGCATTCAAGATACGAATAAACACATAAAGATTTGAGTAAGAAACACAACTATCATAAAAATATATTCATTAGGTAGAAAACTTTACAGTTAACTAAGCAGGTCCAATTCTTCTTCTACTTCTACTTTCCTTCTGAAAACTCCCAACCCATAAAACATACAAAGACTGTATATTTAACAGAGTTGCAAAGATTCTCGTCCATCTGGGACTCAGACCTAACACTAGATAACTAATTGTAGAACAAATCATTAACTTAACTAAAACATTGCATGGAATACAACAATGTGCGCTACCCATTGGACTTAATAAAAAAGATTGGTTCTAATCACACACAAAAGACCACTTATTAATTCAACCTAAATAATTTTGGAACCGAACAACTGAAACTGCTACTGTCTCTGAGACTGAAATGATGCATGCATTGGATGAACGGTAATTGACAGAAAAATTAGGAGTGACAGAATAGGGTTCGGTGTTGAGTAATGGCATGTCTGCAAGCTATTTGAGGCCCATGGAGGATAATTGGTTGTCCGTGAATATCTTTTCATTATATTCTCAAGGAAGAGGTAGTCTTCTGAAGTGTTTTGGAACCATCGATCCTCGACTTGGGACAATCTCCATGCTCTCCGTCTATAAAAGAGCTTTCGGCAGCTAAGAGAATTCCATTTTGACCCGCGAGCTGCCACCTGTTCCTAGAGAACTTCACTGTTGTCATCCAATCGGTCATTGGGTAAGACATGACTAGTTGCGAGCAGGAGGACGTGGAGGCAATTGATCAATAGGGGATGACATGAGAAAATTTTTATTACATGGAGGTGAGTGGAGGTGACGTGGTGAACTTAAGTCATATAAGCACATGATTTCAGGAGTTGTCGAGGGTGGTTTGGGTCCACACCGCTTTTGGGACCAAAATCCCCTCTAAGCTACCACGTAGCTCCCCCGTGCTACCATGGTTTAGATTTAAGCCCGCTCAAGGATTTTAATGCCCGAGCATGTTGTGGTGCCGAAATGAACCGTGGTCGTTGATATGGTTGCGATCTGTGATCTGGGTGGAAGGTTGATAAGTGGCGTGTGGTGAGAGGAGGATTAGATGTGGAGAGGTGGATGGTATCGGTCGTTGGAAGACAGGTTCAATGTAATGAAAGGCAAGAGAGATATGCAGGAGGTGATGGGAGTGTGAGTGGAGGACAAGTGTCAGGTGGTGAGAGGAGCGAGAGTAGTGAGTGGAGGTGACGCAGTGACCTGATGTCATATAATAATGTGATTGTGGAATTTGTTGAGGGTGGCTTGTGTCCACACCGCTTTGACCCCCGAAATCCCCCACAAGCTACCACATACCCTTCCAACAATACCATGGTTTCAATTGCGGGATCGCTCTGGAAAATTAACGTTCGAGCAGTTTATGTCCCCGCAATGAAGTGTGGTCGTCAATCGTGTCACAATCTATTATCCGGGTGATATTCCTTTCTTACCTATTGCAATCTATTATCCGGGTGATATTCCTTTCTTACCTATTGCAAGGATCAATGGTTTTTGTTGATTTGAGATCAAGGGTCCGCAATTACTTTGGGAGTTCAGGATTCGGTCCTTTTCAATGCATAGTTCTTACAATCCTCTGGAGTGTCGTATTTCCAAAGTGAGAGATCTGCCTCCATGTGGCCTCTAGATCTGGATGGTCCAGATTCACTTCAAGAGTTCAGGCTTTGGGATTTTATGAATGTTGTGGTTGGAAATCTCTCAAAGTGCTAAGTCTCCGAAGTGAAAGATCTTCCTCCACATGTCCTTGTTGATGGACAGTCCAGATTCACTTCAGGAGTTCGAGCTTCAGGAGTTTATCAATGTTGTTCTTGGAAATATCCTGGAGTAGTACGGACATGATTGACATGGTAGGATCTCGGTACTTTTGTCTGGTCTTTAATCCTTGCGTGACTTTGACGATTTGAATGCGTGAAAACTGTCAATCTGGGTGGCCTGTTGGATCTTCACCATTGCAATTTTAATCTGTCTGATCCTACCATCTGAGCCTGAAATGGATTGTTCTAAATGTTGCATTTGCTCATGGTTTTTCCCTCTGCATATAACATACTTGACTGACCTGCTATAAGCTCAATTAAAGGCAAACAAGATGACAGGTAATTCAAACCAAATCACAATACATGTTTATCCTTCAAGAAAAATAGAAAATGTCTGCACAAAGAATCAGGCAAGCAAGCCAACAAAGAAAACCAAGTTATTGAACAGATGGGAAACCGACTTTATCAACCAGAAGAGGAAACATTTGACAAAAGAATATGGAAATGATAAAGGAGAGGCAGGGGTGCAGACCTAGGTTACAACACTTCATATGCCTCTTTAAAATCTGGGTCATCATAATACATCTCCTTAAGGTGCTTGAACCCTAAGGTTTTCACTTAAAATTCCTGCAGAATTAAACATCTCTTGCTCAATGCATCAACAACTTTGTCAGCATTACCATAAATATTTTTAATGAAAAAATTGATTTGCATAAACTATATCCACTTAGCATGTCTTTGATTTAACTTATCTTGTCTGGTTATGAATTGTAAAGCCTGATTATCGCTATACAAAACAAACTCTTTTGGAACAAGGTAGTGCCTCCATTTCTTTAAGGCTTGAATTACTGCATAAAATTATTTATCATGTGTGGAGTACTTCCTCTTGGTGTCATTCAACTTCTCACTAAAATATGAAACATCCCTATTGTCTTGGCTTAAGGCTGCTCCAATTGCTACTCCACTAGTACTTGAAATGTCTTCCCGAAATATGGCAATACTAGAATCGGTTGTTCTGTTATATTCTCCTTTAATATCCTGAAGCTTTTCTCATCTTCTTATGTCCACTTAAAAGAATTGTGTTTCTTCTTCACCGTATCTATTATTGGTGTACAAATACCACTGAAACCTCTGATGAACTTCCGATAAAAACTTGCTAATCCATGGAAGCTTCTCACCTCAAATATGCTCCTTGGATATGGCCATTCTATGATTTCTCTCACCTTCTCTGGATCCATCTTTAATTCATTTGAAGAGATTACAACACCCAAGTAAATGAGTCATGTCTTCATAAAAGAGGATTTCTTCAGATTTATCAACAACTTCTCCTGTTGTAATCTTCTCATCACTAATGTTAAATGCCTCAAATGTTCTTCTTCAGTTTTACCGAAGACTAATATATCATCCAGATATACAATCACAAACTTACCAATAAAATATTTTAATACCTCATTCATCAACCTCATAAAATCACTCGGGGCATTTGTTTATCCAAATGGCATAACAAGCCACTCATACAACCCTTCATTTTTTTTTAAGGTTTTTTTCCACTCATCACCTTCTCTCATCCTTATCTAGTGATATCCACTTTTCAAGTCTATCTTTGAAAAATAATTTTATCCGCTCAAGAAATCCATTAAGTCATCCATCCTAGGTAAAGGAAATATGTACCTGATGGTGATTTTGTTTATGGCTCTTGAGTCTATACACATTCTCCATCCCCCATCCTTTTTCGAACTCAACACAGTTGGTACTGCGCATGGACTCAAGCTTTCCCTGACTAAACCCTTGTCCATCAAATCCTAGACTTGTCTATTTACCTCCTCATTCTCTTGAGGTGTCAATCTGTATGTTTATTTTTTCGAAAGACTCACCCCTGGTATTAGATCAATGTGATGGCTGATACTTATGATGGGTGGTAATGAGAGAGTTAACTCATCCACTACTATGTCAACAAAATTTCTAATAGCTCCTCAATTTCTTCAGGCAGATCACCTACATAAGTACTTGTAAGGATGACTCTGGGCTTCCTCACCACAGCAAAATGCATCTCTTGTTCCTTCTTGACTTAACTTAGGAGTTTCTTCCCACTCATGAGAAGTATACTTGTGTTGGCTTCTTCCTTCACCTTCTTATCCTCTATTGGTAGTAGCATGTGTGTCATACCATTTTTCTCCAAGGTATAAGTATTTTTTCTCCCATCATGAATGACATTCTTGTCATACTGCCATGTTCTCCCCAACAAAACATGAAATACATCCATGGTAATTACATCACACAAAATCTCATCTCTATATCCTCCTATCTTAAATTCAACTAGGCATTGTTTAGTTACCATTACCTGGTGTTCTTTCTGCAACCATGAGACTTTATATGGACTCGCATGTGCAATTGTCTCCAGTTCCAATTTCTCCACCATCTCTATGGATACTAATTTATCAGTGCTCCCACTATCAATTATCACCTTGCATACCCTATCTTTAGTCTTGCAAGCAGTTTTGAACAAACTGTTCTTCTGTACTGGTTTTTCAACTTCTGGCTCTGGCTTCAAGAGAACCTTCTTCATCATTAGAGATTTCCCATCTTCTGCACCTTCTGCCTCAACATTTCACTTCTATGCTTCTGAAATGTGAGCTTCGCCTCCTCCTTCGTTCCTTCTCTCGGGGCATTCCCAAGACATGTGTCATGTCTTTCCACATGCATAACACTTCACCTCGCCTCCTTTGCCTCTTCCTCTTCCTCGAGGAAAAAGCATTCTTTCCACCATAATGTCTCCCTCGAGAACTTCCTCCTCTTTATGAGTGACTATGTGGTTTTCCAGTCTCAACCTTGGGATTTTGTGCCTTGTCATGGACAATTCCTTTACCTTTGTTTAGACTTCTTCCTCTACTTTGTTGGCTCTGTTTCCTGGCCAATTTCTCTTCTCCCTTCAATGCAATCTGATAAGCATCTTCCACTGTCCTCACTGCTATCATGTTGATTTCATCCTGGATTTCATATCTCGGGCCATTAATATACCTCACAACCTTTTCATCATCTTTTTCTCTCTGTCCAGCCCTGATGTTTAGCTTGTAGAACTCCTTTGTGTACTCTTTTATTGTTAACCCCTTCTGTCTCAGGTTCTGCAACTTCCTGGACAGACTTATCTAATAATCCTTGGGTATGAGTTTAGCTTTCAACTTGGCTACCATTCTATCCTAGCTCTTGATATTTTGCTTTCCTTTGCATCCTCTGTCATCCTGTAGTTCATCCCACGACAGTGTTGCATGTCCCTTTAATTTGGTGACAACATGTTTCACCTTTTTCTCTTCATCGACGTCTTCATAGTCGAAGTACTTTTCCATTAATATTATCCAATCAAGCAATTATTCAACATCTAAATTTCCTTCCTACATTGGGATGTCTATATTTACTCTAGCTCCCAACTTGACAACCACTTTCAACAAGCGTTCTTCTGCAACATATTCTCCTGCAGCTCCTTCAACTTCAATTTCTTCTCTCTCTGCATCACTGACGTCTCCAACATCAGGTGCTCTCCTTTGTGTTGTCTCCATAGCATCTAACCTTGCGTAAATTTCTCTCATCTCCCTTTCCACAGCACAATTTTCTACATGTGGATCCACATGTCTTCTAGGCAGCATGGTGTTGAACTTTCCTCACATAGAGATCGAAAAGAAACTTTGGATCTGATACCACTTGATTCATCCCCCCTTCTCTCCTAGGAGTTGTGCGACCTCTCGGTCAAGGATCTTCAAAAGGATGATCCGAATTAGCTCCTCGGGACCCTGCTAGACCCAAATTGATTTAACACAGGCCCCTTATCTCCTTAGGTGTAGGTCCTATGTAACCCATGGACCCTTTTCCTAGCACTCTTGGAAATTTTAAACTGGCGAGCACTAGCTCCTTCCACTAGGCCCCTCTCCTCATATGACCTCGAGTTGTGACTTGGGGCTAAACCCTAAGGCGCTTTGGAATTTCGGGCTTCAACCGTTTTGACTGCAACTGAAGCCTTCTTACCCGAACCCCGAACCAGCGAAATCACCTAGACCAGATCTACGGTCCGCGCTCCTCTGCAAGCCAACGACTGTGATCTACATCAGAACTTCATCGTTCGGGAGTTTTGAACGTCTCAACACCCTTTTTCCCCCAAAGTACCCTTTACCCGAAGCTATGGATCTAGTGCCACATGGCCTTTTCCAATGGATGGTTCAGATGGAGTTCGATGCTTCGGCCTTCGGGACTTTTCATTCCTTCACTATTTGTTTTCCCCGAAGTACTCTATCACCGAAGTGACAAAGATGACACCACGTGTCCACACAATCGAAGACTAGGATGATTCCTTACCTTTGGATATTCGGACAACTTCCAGTCAATGGCTCCACCTTCTCCTTGCTCTTTTCCTCGAAGTCCATGATCTGATCACGTGTGTCCTCCTCATATCAATGGTCACGATGGAATTCACGACTTTGGGATTTTAGCACACTCCACACATACTTTTCGTCGAAGTGCTTCTCCTCCGAAGCACGTGGATCTCCACCACGTACCCTTTCGGATCTAACGGTCCAAATCTACTTCGTGCTTCATGTCTTCGTGAAGTTTGCTCTTTGCTCCACACAAATCTTCTGGATCTCTTTCTCACAAACTCTCTAATATGCTGCCACATATCCTCCTTGATACCAACGGCTAGGATTCACTTCGCGGCTTCTGGACTTCGGTGATCCCTCTCTCAAAACACTTTCAAACCTCTGAATACTCGGAGTGTCAAAGGACTCAGATGCTATCCTTCGTGCAACTCTCCCATATCTCACGGTCTGGAAAGATCACGATCTTTCCGAATGGATATCGTTCATCGATTTGAAAATTTTCAGTGGGCACCTCCCTACTGAAGAATTTTCACCTGCTATCTCTTCTGAACTTGTTCTTATTGAAACTTTGAACTCCTTAGAATTCTTTTTCGACACTTAGTCGAATATCGACCTTATGCACGCCTTGCAAACAGGTTTCTTTCAACTTAACCCCTTGATGGGAGACTGTGCAGTCCTTGCAACAGTTCTTACATGACTCAATTGTTCCTCCTGAACAATATGGCGCTGAGTGTGTTCTGCCTACGCACACTTTCAAGTTATCCCTCCTGAACTTCTGAGTTAAAACAAACCTTGTCGACGCACACCTTGCAGACACTTATGCACACTTTGCAAACAAAAGCTTCACGCTATCTCTTCTCAGCTTCTGATTCGAAATAGACTCTGTCAATGCACACATTGCAGACACTATGCACTCCTTGCACAAGCTCATAGAAGAGAAACAATTGAAACTTATATAATCCTCACAGATTCATACATTCAACCATGTAATGCATTCATAACATAAGAACAAGTAATAACAGAGAATTGCAATTAAACAGAAAGCCTACCATTCATTTAGATAGACACAGTAACAACAATACCAGACATTTGGGATCAACGCTTCTTTGTTATATTCATTCAAATTATATGTACATGGGCTCATACAATGCTCTTCATCCGCTCAACAACTCTCAACTTCAAATAACTTTCAACAGCCTCATTTGGGCAACAATACATTTATTTATACAAAAAGGCTCATAGAGATTTTCCCTCTGACTACCTTAGTGTTATCCTATCAAATTAAAAGCTTTCAACTACTAAGGCTTATTACAGTAAATGATCGATATAGACAGATAAGAGCGAATGATTCAAATATGTACTACTATTGTCTACATTAAAGGAAATACAATCCCCATCGATCTCAAGTGATGGTTCAACCTCTTAATATTTAATAAGTTCTTTAATTTCAATCTTTTCAAATATTACGTGACATGCCATCTTTCAAATTTCAAAAACACTTCAAAATGTGCGCTAGGGCGCTGAGCTGTCTTCCACTTGCTCTTTGATGACGATGCTCCTGTATCACATTTTCTCCTTTTGAAGAAAATCTTTCGGCATATGTGTAAGGTGTGCTTCATCATATATTTTAATGAGGGATGGTAAATACACCTCTTGCAGATCCATGTCCTCAGTCTAGTCAATTTCTTCCTCCTCTGAATTTGTTGTATCACCTCGCTCTAAATTCATTTTTAGATATTTGGGAGGGGTAAGTGCATTTCCTTGGAGCCTAGATTATGTTTTTATTATTTTGATTCATTAGTCCTTTTTCCATCATTTAGTGTCCTCCTAAAATACCTTAGGCTAGGGCTATATTTCTTTATCCACCTCTCATGCACTCAACTCTTGGTTATCCTGATCTAAAGATAGTGATTGCAAACTATTGTTCATTTTGGGAATAGTAGGAGTCGCTTGAATTTCTTTCTTCTTGCATGATTTTGTAGTGCCCCCACTCCTAACCTCACCAAAAATTTTCTGATACCCATCAAATTAAATATTTGTAGCAAGCTAAAAACATCCTTGCATCTAACAAAATTGTTAAAAAAAATAGCATGAATGAAATATATTACACATTCATACAACATCTAATAATTTCTCAAACTCAAAGTATGTACACAACAAATAAATCCTACAATTAAATGCAATGCATGGACGATTTAACATGCATCTAGTAGCATTATGAATGCATCCAAATAAACATATACATGGTAGCATATAAAGTGTTCAAAACTCAAAGTAAACACACAACAATAAAAACCCATAATTAAAAATAGTGAAACAAATACAAAACACTTATCTTCTAAAATTAAATGTGCAACCAGCTGTAGAGGATGGACATTCCACCAAGTTGTAACCTTTTTGCTCCAAATATCAATAGTAAGTCACCTCTGAGTTGGGGCTACAAATCCAAAAGAAATGGTGTATCCCTATTGTCCACTAGCAATCCAATATAACCCACAATAAGATGATTTTTCATAGCTATCCCAATCCACCATCTTTCTTCCCATCAACCTACACAATCCAAGGAATGGGATCCCCCTTCTCTACATACAATCCCTCAAGCCTTCCCACTTCCCTCTAAGGTTCAAGCACATGTTGTCTAGGAATGTCTCTTACTAGGGACTCAATGGATTTACATCTACAATAGGAAAATATCACAACAACAAGATCACATGTTGTTGGGATAATATCTTACATATAATTTCACTCTATAGGCCTAACATCCCACTTCTTTATGAATTTACAACTCAACAAGTTGCCACACATACCCACTATGGTTTCCTTCAAGTTCTAATACTCTTCTCCCTCTTATTGTCCCCAAAAAATAGTTGAAAAAATTGCCTACCATACCAATTCGAATTTCCCCTTTTCCTATGCATGTTGACTCTCACATTCCCCAATGTTGATTGCGCTCATCCCCATGCTCTCAATAACTATGTGAAGTGAATTTTCACACCAACCCTCTTACATGTGTTTAATGATTGGGGCATTGATACTCTCAAAAGGAAATTAGAAGGTTCATACAAAATAATTATTTTAGAAAGAGGGTTGGGATTAATAAACATGAATATTTCCCCCTTGGACCCCCTCTTAGATTCTCCCCTCTCTTGTGGAAACTTAGCACCCATTACTTCATTTGTGTTCATTTGTAGCCAATGTTACATTTTATTTTATTATTACGGTATAAAACGTTTACATATTACATAGTCGGGCATGCATCCATACATCGTAGTTACATTATACATCGCTAAATCGAGGATTAAAAATGGGGATGTTACATTTCCATCCCCCTACAATTTTCACTATACTCGGTGCACATCACCATATCAGTATACATGTACAAAATTTACATCATAGTACTTGATACTTTTGCAAGTTCACAACTTCTGCAAAAATTCCAACCAACATTAATCTCTTGTTCCCCTCAACCTACACAACCCAAGGAAGTGTATCCCCTTCTTTGCACCATAGTCCCTCAAGATGTACCACTTCCCTTTTGGGGATCCAATATAGATTGAGTAGGAATTCTCTGAGATGTGGCTCTAGGAACTCCAACTGCCAAAATGGAGTCATGCACACTTATATACAATCATACATTTAGTTTTCTTCAAAATTTGTAAAACATTACCGGTACTCCTTTTGCATGGTTTCCTTGTTCTCCCACGTGGCATCTTCGATATCGTAGAAGGTCAAATGGACCTTTCCCAAGCCAATGGATTTGTTCCTTAGAACTTTGAATTTATGGTCCATGATGCACACTAGCTCCACCTAAAATTCTCATTTGTGCTCTACCTGGATCACAATCCATTCAATTACATGGTTAGGGTCGACCACATATTTCTCCTATAAAGACACATGAAACAAATTATAGATTCTCATGGATGCAGGAAATGCAAGCATGTATGCAACTGAGCCTATCTTCTCTAAAACTTCAAACGACCCATAATATCTTACTGCCAACTTTGGGAAACTTCCCAATCTTAGCGAGCTCCTTTTTTCCTTTACTTTTAAAAACACATGCTCACCCACTTTGAATTATTTGTATTTCTTAATTGTATCTACATAACTCTTTTTCCTATCTTGTGCAAATTTTAAATTTTTCTTGATATTTACCATTCACTGTAATGAATCCTATTACCATAATTTTTTTTTTTAATTCCATTGATACTCATATACTTATATTGTTATATTTAACATATGGTTGATTAAATGTTTAACACATGTGATTGTTTGATACTCTTATATAATTTTCATGGTGTTACCATGACATGATATAGACTCATTGGTGCTCAATACCATATATCAACTCTACCATCATACTGATCATCATCTTTTCATGAGTCTTGTCTTCATCGGGGGTATTGGAAGTTACTTTATTAGTCATTGTGTTATACATTCATTCATAAGGTAACATTATATTACTCATCCCTACTCTTATAAATTCCTTCTCTTCTTCGCAGGGACAAGTTATGGTGCTAAGGTTTGGAGGGGACTTATATTCCTTATGGTAAGTTTTCCTTCTATCTTTATTTAAACACTTGGTGTACCATGGTTCAAAATCATTATAAGTCTTATAACATAATAAGAAAACCATATATTGTTTATCAATCATTTTACCAACCCAAATTAAAAATTGTATAACCATGATGAATATGGATCTTAACTCAATCCTATGAGTCACATTATATGTGTTATGGGCAAAGGATGTTGTTAATATATCAACGATGTAGTGGTGATCTAAAACTAATCAGATGAATTTACTTTTTAATAAAGATAAACTGACCCTAGCCATCGGCCTTAGTATGAATACCAACATGATGCTCCTTCACAACAATTATTTCATGTCAATGGCGTACATCCATCATGTCACATTCAAGACTTAAGTTAACATGATCTTGTTTAACGTCTAACTCTGAATAAAATCTGGTTTAAAACCTTTGGGAACAACTGGACATGGTTTGCACACATGCTTATTTAGCCTTTGGGATCAAACATTTTTTGTATTCCAAGGTAAGAAACAAATTGGTTTACCATAAGTAGTTTTTTTTCGCTTTGATATATTAATTATATATGAATAATATGTTTTGTAACAAATTCTATGCAGGGTTTGTTGAAATCCTTGCAACCCAATCGAGTCCATGAGGTTGTTATTACTAGGTATCATAATCTTGGTTCTTTCCCATGTAATTTAAAAGCGTTATCGTGGTTAAGAGCTTCATCGTGAGTTAAGTGGTGATGAGGAAATTGCATGTCATCTTACTGAGGTTAGATGGCACCGATGTCTCACTACATGAGATTTTTTGTCCTTTGAGAACAATTGTCCATGGTTTGCACACATGCTTATTTAGCCTTTGGGATCAAACATTTTTTGTATTCCAAGGTAAGAAACAAATTGGTTTACCATAAGTAGTTTTTTTTCGCTTTGATATATTAATTATATATGAATAATATGTTTTGTAACAAATTCTATGCAGGGTTTGTTGAAATCCTTGCAACCCAATCGAGTCCATGAGGTTGTTATTACTAGGTATCATAATCTTGGTKCTTTCCCATGTAATTTAAAAGCGTTATCGTGGYTRAGAGCTTCATCGTGAGTTAAGTGGTGATGAGGAAATTGCATGTCATCTTACTGAGGTTAGATGGCACCGATGTCTCACTACATGAGATTTTTTGTCCTTTGAGAACAATTGTCCATGGTTTGCACACATGCTTATTTAGCCTTTGGGATCAAACATTTTTTGTATTCCAAGGTAAGAAACAAATTGGTTTACCATAAGTAGTTTTTTTTTGCTTTGATATATTAATTATATATGAATAATATGTTTTGTAACAAATTCTATGCAGGGTTTGTTGAAATCCTTGCAACCCAATCGAGTCCATGAGGTTGTTATTACTAGGTATCATAATCTTGGTGCTTTCCCATGTAATTTAAAAGCGTTATCGTGGCTGAGAGCTTCATCGTGAGTTAAGTGGTGATGAGGAAATTGCATGTCATCTTACTGAGGTTAGATGGCACCGATGTCTCACTACATGAGATTTACACAAGCTCATTGTTTGTCTTTTGCTAAAAAATAATAACCAGAACACAATATGTATTATCATTTTCAACTTATATTATAATATGTTTATTAATGATCTATTTATTGGAACAAATAATTGTTCTATATAGTAGGATTATTATTTCTTTGTTTATTGGAATGAATGGTTGTTATATATGAATATCTTGGAAAACTAAGGCACTATATTCATTTCCCTTCTCATTTCATCGAAAAGTCATTGGCTTGTTTTGTAAAATGGTTTATATTTATGCTAATGTATTACTGTTAGATTTGCATTAGTTTCTTTAACATTAGATATACCATAGCATTTTTATCTTCTTTTAACATTCAATAATTGTATACTTAAATATATAAGCAACAAATAAACAAGCACAAGAAGACACAAAAATTATCTTGGGAAAACCCCAAACTTGGGGAAAAACTCAACTAACTTTTCTTAGAAAGAATATTCCAATACAACCATGAACAAGCTCTAATCACAAGACAAAACCAGCAATGAAGAACCAAATACTTATCTCTTCTTCTTGTCAAACCCTAGTGAGCGTTTACAACTGAGTCACCATAGAACTGGATCAACATAGGCACATCATTAGTGCACCACATAATTGGCACAATTGGTAACTGTGACTGCAACTGGCATGAAGAAACTGGGAAGCACCAAAAAACCTTAGTGCAACTCTTCTAGAGGTAGCGCACAAGATAGATCCCCAAGAAACACCAATAATATCCTTCCCCAAGTGGCGCGCACTCTCCAAGAGAACCAAAAACCAGAAATAGTGAAACTGCAGCTGCAATTGCCTAGTGCGCACTACAAAAGGAGAACTGTGTGGTTGTACAAATGAACTAACCCAGACTTTTATTTATACTAATTTGGGTGCCTTTTTGGGGCCAACTTCTTATTCCGGGTCTTCAAATTTACTTTATTATTTATGTGAGCCGAATTCTCTTCGTGGAAATTATATTTCCACTTTATTATTATTTCATGTGGGTTGACTTATATTATGTGGTCTTATATTTCACTTTATTATTTTCTATGGTTTTCTTCAACTGTTCAATGTTCTTCCTTTGACTTCTTGGAATATTCTTCTTCTCTAAGAAAAGTTGTCCAGGAGGAAAATACCCCCCACAGCTACAAAAACATCAACACTCTCTCTTTGCTAGGGAGGTATCTTTCCATGATGTCTTCATCTAGTAGTCCATTGAATACTTTGCAATCAACTAGTAGCACACAACTACTACCATGCCATCGGTAGCTCAAATCATCTGCCACAGTCTCCATGACTATGTTGCAATCAACCAGTAGCACACAACTACTTCCAAGTGGTCTAGTAGTCTCCATGGAAATCAACTAGTAGCACACAACTACTACAATTCCATCCAATGGAACACAATTGTTTCCAAGTCATAGTAATACAAAACTACTTTCATAGTGGTACACAACCATTGCCATAGTAGTACACAACTATTATTCAGTGATACACAATCATTGCCAGTGGTACACAACCACCACTATAGTAGTACACAACTATTGTTCAGTGATACACAATCACCACCAGTGGTACACAACCACCGCTATAGTAGTACAAAAATATTGTCCAGTCATTGCTAGTTGTACACAACCATCGTAGTAGCACACATCTATTGTTCAGTGACACACAGACACTTCCATAGTCTCCAAGACTACGTTGTGATGTTTCTCCTCTCCCAATAGTATTATTCACACCTAACCACCTCACATAGCATAGGAGAGGATAGTATCCAGTAGTGCATTACCCCCTCAGTCACCTCACATAACTGATCTAGGGAACCCTTGGCCAGAGGGGTTAGTCGACTAGAGGAGAAACAACACACCTTCCTCTCAACGAGGGTGGGCATTCTGCATCATGCCAATCTTGTCTCTGAAGTACTCATACTTCTCTTTAGACAGAGGCTTGATGAGAATGTCTTCTATCTTCTCATCTATGGATATGTACCAGACATCCACGGCTCCTCTTTACACCATGTATCGGATGTAATGCCATTTAATATATATATATATGCTTCATACAAATTTTATTATCACAATAGATCAAAGTTGGCTCCAACTCTAGATCAAATAACCTTGCAAGCATACTCTGAAGCCACACTGCTTCACATCTTGCAACACTGGTGGATATATACTCTGCCTCTATTGTATTGATTTCCATTGACGTCTAAAGCAACATCCTGATGTGATTTTCCAATCCACTGCACTCCCTACCTAGTCAGAGTCTGTATAACCTTGCATCTTCACATCTCCATATGATACATATCTCAATCCATATCCAACTGTACCATGTAGGTACCTCAACACATGTTTTGTTACTATCCAATGTACATATCTAGGATCAACCATGTACTAACTCATGGTTTTCACTGCAAAACATATGTCTATCCTGATGTTAACCAGGTACATCAAGGATCCGGTCAATTATCTGTACATCATGGGATCCACCAAATATGAAGATGAATCACTCAAGAGATTCATATTTTTCAACAAAGGTGTGGCCATGGACTTTGCACTCCATCATCCCAAGTCTGTACAGGATCTCAACACTATATTTTCCCTTGCTAAGGAAAATCTCATCTAGCCTTTGCCACACCTCCAATCCCAAGAAATAATGCATCAAACCTAGATCCTTTATCTCGAACTCTGAAGTGAGCTCCCTCTTGCACCCATCGGTGAGCTTCTCATCCCCTATAAGAAATAGGTCATCAAGCGACAACCATCCACAAGCTCATCAAAATAATTGTCTGGCATATCCTACCCTGGGTGCCTTCTTAAGCCCGTACAAAGCCTTCTTCAATATGAAGACATTAAACTCCTTCTCATGTATCTTGTGGGTGCTCTGTGTACACTTCTTTTGGATACTGGAGAAAGTGTCTCATTATAATATTTTCCCTCATGATGGGAGAATCCTCTCACCAAAAATCTGTTAATGTTTAAGCCATTATTATAGATGTTTGCATTTCATTAGATAAAAATAGCATAATCCAAGATCACTGAGAAATACACAATCACAAGAGACGCAACATTTATCCTGGGAAACCCTCTAGGGGAAGAAAACCCAACAAAACTTCCTTAATATAGATAGCCAATACAATGCCAAGAGATCCCTATGCTAAAACAGAAAGTCCTCTCCAAGATATGCGCCACTCTCTCTCTCCTTTGCCGATAA
>JASDQU010240964.1:0-34313 GCA_032191745.1 Picea mariana
TTTATAAGGTTTTTTTCATAGAAAAAAAGCAACTTCTTTTCTCAGGAAAAGTTCTTCTTCCTTCTCTCTTCAGGAATTCAGGCCACTGTGACCCCTCTAAAGGCAATAGATAGGTTTACATCATTAACGATCATAGGGATGACGAAAATAATGTGTAACAGGTCTACCCTGGGAAATAGTATTTCATGGGTCCGGGGTTGTAGGATGGTTTGATCTAAAACTGTTTCAGTCGCAAAGCTATCAGATTTTGTTCTAAATAGGTTTTTCTCAAAAGTGGTGTCAAAGTCAGTATCTTGAAGGGAAACGAGTTTCTCTGGAAGAGAAGGGGACCTGTGAAGGGGATTATGACTCTCTGAGCCTTCCGCAATGGTATTCTTTCTAAGTAATTGTTCTAGATTATCAGTCGTTACTGCAAGTTCTGGGTCTAGGTGGGATCGAGTATAAACTCTTTTAGGAGCCAGATTTTTAATATTTAATATATTTTTATTTTTATGAATCCGAAATTTACTATGTACAAGCTTTTAACAACCTCTGAACATTATTTCTTTCTTAGATTTATAATTAGTTCAGAAACAAAGTTTTCTTCTAGGGAAAAGAAACCGTGGGGTTGAAAATCCATTCCTCTCTCCAGTGGACTCGCCACTATGTTAATGCTCTGTAAATTCCCAGAGGTTGTTAGGGTAGAAGAAATTTAACAGAGGTAACTTTATCCAACCACTTTGAAACTTGAATATAGCCCTGCCAGCTTCAGAGAGGGATCTCTCTGTATGATTTATATATGTTTTAACTTCGAGATATTAGGCTAGTTAAATAAAATAAGATTTAAAGGTTTGTTTTTGTTTTTGTTAAATTATATGAAAAGGGCTTACGCATCCATTGGGCTATGGAGTCTGTATTATAAAGATAGAGATCTAAACATAAACTAAAAGATTATTTTCACAGGGCAGGATAATACACTCATTGGATTCTTTAGCAGTAAAATGATGGATAGCAAAAAATATGAGAATATCAATTAAAGCAAAGAAACATTTAAGACTTTCTTCACTATAATATTTAGAAGATAAACATTTAAGATATTTCAAAGTCGGAAACAGGGTATACAAAGATAAATCCTGCAACATGCGCTAATTTCAAAAGATTAGATTAGAAAATAATATGACAACCAATAGAGAAAACATTTAACACAGAAAAGTGAACATCACCAATGAATAACATGCGAGAATCCTGTGAAACATCCCTTTGTATTACTGGAAGATCTCTTGATAAAAATTACAGTCTTTATGGCTTACTGAGTGTAAAGATCAACCCTTGATACTTCAAAGTTTGAAGTATTTTTAATAAAAAATTATATACGATCCTATCATTAAAGATCAGGACGTGGAAAATTATAAATTTAGCTAACTAACTCAACAAGATAAAAAAATTTAGGAACTGTTGATGATGTGTTGAAATATTCATGCTGATTTCTGGGGTAAACCATTGGTGAGTCTTCTGCACAATCTCATCTATCTGGATTGTTGACTAGACTTGGACACCTCATCTCCTACTCGATCAGATTGCATAGCTCTTCCAATCGAAGGTGACTGGGAATGATGACTTTGAGTAGTCTTCGGTATATTTCATCCATCTCTGTATACTTGGCGAAATTTGGCTTGACAATGAAAATGTACCAGATCTCGTGTTGTATGTTGATGTCTAATTGCAAAGCTTCTAAGAACACCTTGCCTATCATACTGCCCTATATTCCCGAGAATTTTGAACTATCTTTGGCCACTGTGGCTAGCATCTTTTATGACCTTTAAGCCAAGGAGGCCTTTCTTCTACAGAGCTTCAATTTTGTTGAAACATCTTTGCACTCCTGTGTCCATTGTCTGAACCTTCTCCCCCAGCTATAGCATTAGTCCTCTTTTCGATAGGACCCTCTTGACTTCGAGGATGGATTCCATCCTATCTTCAATATTCAAATCTTCTAATTCTTCTCTGGTTTTTGAATTTAGGAATTTAATGATCTCAGTGGCTTCTATGGGCATCTCTCCCAGTTCTCCTCTTATCTTCTCAATAGCCCGCTTACTTTTTTGCACCAGTTCATTTTGCTCGAACATGATCTGTACCATAGGCCATATTTCATTTATAGATTTGGAGATATCCATCCAGATAGTTTCCTTGGCCTCAACAAGTGTTTTGCCTAGCACTGTTTTCTTTTGAAGCTGTTGCAGTTCCTGTTTGAGATTGTCTGATGTTTTTTTCTCCATGGAGTAATTGGTTTGGTAAGAAGATTTGAGTTCCTGAAGGTTCTCAACCTCCTTTTTAAGTCTGCCAATATCTGTCTCTTGCAAGTTCATTTCTTCCTTGGATTTTTCTAGATCTACTGTCTTCTCCAGAGCTGTCAGTGGAGTTGTTGAAGGAATTTCTACTGTAGATGTTGTGCTTACTCCTGTGAGTGGAATTGCACTTAATGGAATGACTTACATAGGTTTTGATTGTTCCTTCTCCTTCACTAGCCTTTCCATTTCTGCTTCCATCTCTTTCAACTGTGCATTATGCTCCATGATCAATTTGAGCATCTTATCCTTTTCCCCTTCTATCTCATCTATCTCCTTTACCTGTGCATCTTTTGTTAGTGGCAATTTCAGTTGTTTCCTCAAAGATTCTATATAGGAATTTTTATTCTTTAACACCTCCTCGACTTATTTTGCATTCGAGGGGTCATACCCAATCTTAAGGACCAATTCTTCCAATGTCTTGATTCTGTTATCCTTTACAAAGGATGATATCGTTTCTAATTTCAACTATGTCTGAACATTGCTCATAGATACTTGTAATTTAGCAGCCGCAATAGAAGCATTTTCCAACATGGAGAAAACCATTTCTCAAGTTTTTTGGTGCAGATCAATTTGATCGGCAGGATGCACATCTTTAGTGTGAAACTTGAATGTTTCTCTTTTGTAATCAGTGATTACCTTCAGGTCTAGCACCTGTGCCTACAAAGAAGCCATGTGCATTCTACCCTTTTCTGTATCAAATGCAGACAATAGTCTGTGCTGTGTCGTTGATGTTTGTTTCCAAAACTGTGCATAAGTATTGTTGGTCAGCATTTGATTTTTCTTTTTGATTAGGTCATATTCTAAAAAACACTCAATTTTAGTCCTACTTTACTCGACTGATCAACTAGTGGAGTATCCATAGGCTTCTTGGATGAAACTGTAGATATGATCCGCTTGTTGCGTGTGCTAAGAAGTGATCGATCATCTTTCATAGTTGTAGTGGATTGGATTTCCTTTTCGCGATCTATGTCAGATGTATGACTGGTTTTTGGCCTTTTGGTGTGTAGTTGGAAATCCTCAGCCGAGACTTTAGTGACGAAAGGTGAAATATCTTTCCTGGACCTTTTCTCCTTGGGAACCTGTGGTGTAGTGATCTGTGAGATAGTGACTGAAGAGTCCTGCTGTTCTGTCTCTTCTAGAGTGTTCAGCTCCAATTTGGTTTGATTTGCGAATTTTTTCTATCTCAGGCTTGGGTGTATGAACATATGCAACATTTTTATTTTTAACTCTCATCTCATAAATTATCCCGCACGAATCATAACACCATATGAAGATAACATGAAACTTCATTTCTTTCAAAAGTTTATCCGCTTCCTCCCTAACGCCTCTACTGTTACAGATGAAAGACCCTATTTTCCCTTTAATTCTAAGTTGTTGTTTCTTTTTCAGAGACACAAATGTGTGTTGTCTAAGTTAATCATTTTCCTTATGTACTCCAGGGAAAAAATCCTCACGGGTAGATACTTGGGTAGCTTGTATGGAGCTATCTCGCATCCATATACTCCGATCTCGGTTTGGTTTTGGTAAGCATACCAGACTCTAGTTTTTGCAAGTTCTGAGAGGTGTAAGATCCTTCGAATCTCCTCATTTATTCTTGGTTCAGGTCTTCCACTGAGCATGGTCACCACTGGGTGGTAAAACTTCTCGATAAACTGTTTGAAGCTGAATTCTGTAGAATTTTGTCTAAGTAGCAGAGTCCAAGTTGTTACTKCCTGTGGCCTCCTRTCCTTGTCCATCTTTTGCATTGAAAAGGAGAATCTGTCCTCTTGAAATAAAGTGAACATGTAGGCCAGTATTGAGTAATACCAGAACATGCCCTCTGTGAGAAAATTTGAAAAATTCTCATGAATACTGTTCTCTAGGAAAGTGTTRTAATCGAACTGAGTGGTATGTCTTTCTTTTGCAGAGAAAATGGACAGAAAACCCAATATGGGTTCGTCCACCCATTGGTCGGAAAAATACCCAAGAAGAGCACAGAGTGATGAAATAACTTGGTTTCCCTTCTCTAAGAATAGGGAGGAAGGATATAGGGAATTTGTCTTGGGGAGTTGAGTGGCCTGTGGGAGGAAAAGTTCGAAAATATAGGCTCTCTGAGGGAAAGATAGCTTCTGGTACAACTCTGTTATGAATTCAAGATTAAACAGTGAGGTGGATTCATCTTTGGGTATCTGCATCATCTAATCGATGGCCTCTGGTGTGATGAAAAACAGAGTTTCTCCTGATGAAGATACTATGGCTCTCTGGTCGGGGAGGTAATGAGCCTGGTATTTGAGGGCGAATTCAGGGAAATGGTGGATCTGGGGAAAAATATACAGAGGGATATTGGACTCCCAAATCCTGATTTCATCACTTTGATCTAAGAAAGTATCTTTGAGCCATGAATACAAATATGYGAAGTCAAATTCACACATGGTGTCTGCAATTAAATGATTTTTATCGGCCAAATGGATTCTATCGAGGTCAACAGGAGGTGGGAGGAAAGGATTTTCCTCAGCCTCTTCTTTCTTGGATTTTGGTGCCATCACTGTGAAAATACCTGCAATTCAAACAAAACRTTAGTGGGGGTGATTTTTGTTTTGGATGGCTGACTGAAATGGAGAGAAGATGTGGAACAATTCTCTGGTGTGAGGACAAAGTAAGAAATGGGAGAATGAAGGGAAAGGGTATTTTTGAGCAAACGGATACCTGTTGGGCACGGGAGACAGCTCAGCAGGCTAACGGATAAGTTAGCCTATAATAAATGGCCAACGAATCTTTTGGATAGTGAGATGGCAGGCAAAAATGAATGACAAATATGACTGAGTGACGTGGAGGGTGTTGATTGGGAATTGACCATGGTGAAGGTACTTGTAATGGGTGAATGGGGGGAATGGATTGACAGAGTTATGAGAGGTGATTCTTAGGGGAAAAAATGGAAAATGATGTCATGGGGCGATAGGGGGTAATGTCAGAAAAAGGTAAGTGGTAAGTGGAAAAATGGTTTGTGATTAATGGTGGAAAATTGGAGCAATGGATTCCTACCACGTTAKAGAAGGGGGCCTGCCAGAGAACCATTACATTCCAGACCCCCTGCCCACCATTAAAAACATACCAGTTGGGGGGGTCCGAAAAACACCATCAGTCGTCCATCGGTGCGCCTTCCACTGGACCGTAGATCTGTGCGTGATGTTTAACCAACATTCTGGACCCCCCCCCCACCATTAAAAGAAGAACGGTTGGGGGGGTTAGTAATTCAATATCAACCATGGATCTAGGCATTGATGCCTTAGCCATTCATATGTTCACATTTGTTATCCATGATTCTGAACCGCCCCCTATCGTTAAAGGTAGAACAATTGGGGAGGGTCCGAAAAAGCTTGTCGATCATAGATTTGAGCTCCAACACCTCAGTCGTTCATCTGCGCGCTGTCTTTAATCTGTCAGCGCAAACTTATATTTGCTCCGAAAACGTAGGACAAGTTCTTTATGTGGGTTTTTCCAAACCTTCTCTATTTTTATCATCATGGGGGTTAAACATCCAACTTACAAACATCAAATATATTGTTCAACATCAATCATGCTGCCTATTTTATTGAGATAAAGAAAACTAACCTATGCTCTAATCTACTTACCTATGACATTTAGCCCAGATTAAACTAGTGGGCTAAGAAATTACTCTATCCTAGGGTTATCTGACAAAGATTCGGTAGTTTGGTCAAATTTATTCACTAGCTAACCTAATTTTCTTAGCTAAGATTAAACAGTTTAACCAAGATTATTCACTAATCCTATCAACACCAATTTAAAAGGACTTGGCCATTCTTAAATTGTATGAACCAAGTCATTGTTATTGCATGGGGCTCTATTCAATTTCTTTTATGCCATCTTTTATCCTTTTTCTTTCTTTTCTTTTTCCTTTTTTCTTTTTCTCTTTCTCTTTTTCTTTCTTTTCTTTTCTTTTTCTCAAATTATTTTCAGAATGGAAAATTATTTGGAAACCAAAACATTAAAGGGATAACATTTCAGTCACCAGTTGATCCTATAAATTATAGGGTTCTAACACATGTGATGCAAACTTTGCATCCTCCATAGGGGGGTCATACAAACTCGGAATCATGCTCATGATAGGCTACTGTAAATCTTGTCCTAACACATACAAAATGGAATCATTTTATTTCCAAAAATGTTACCATACTTCATTTTATTCTTTGCAAAAATACCCCATCCCCATAGGACCCTCCTAGTGACAGGTGAAAGGGGCCAACGATAAAATATTTGTAAACTGCGTGCTTAGCTCATCAATATGAACTAAGAAAAAATGACATGAGGCATTAGGGGTAACCGAAGAATGAAAGTGGCACTGTAAATATATACAACATAATTTATACTGAGATTCACAAACGATAGAATAACGGGAATAATGACCCGTGTTTTGTTGAGCTATGTGGCCCAAGTGACATGGGTTCCTCACTCAAATTATGGCTTAACTGTGAGAATCTAGGCTTAAGGTGACCCTTGGCTCAACACAAAGTCTCATGCATGCCTTCGATTTTTGGCACACAAACAAGAAAATGGGGATATTTTGAAATCAACGACCCACTGGAGAAAAAATAGAAAGAAAACCAGTCAATCAACGGAGTAAAGGAATATAAAAAACGTTTGGCAGTAGGTGCTGAAATATCTCAGTGCTCACAAGTGATGGAACTTCATAGGAAAAATGAATGTCGCTTAGAAAAATCATATTGTAAGTTTTCGGGTAAAGTGATGTTGCAATCACATAGCTATGTACGCCATCATGCCATCATTGTTTCATCTTCATCGGAGAATGATATGATACCCCCTTAGAATTTCCCCACTGACTTTGATTAAATAACAATCATGTTTACTCCTATTTAAGATGATATTAATTCATAGTTTCCTGTACGCCAAGCATGATAAAAGGGTTCCTAAGGGTGTATTATTTTCAAACAACCATATAATAACAAGGACAATACCCTTCCCATGAAAACCAGACAAACCAACAATTAATAATAAGAGGGAAGCCTATGACATCAAAATTAAGAAGACTAAAAATTGGGGAAGACAAAATGTGCTTACACCCAAAATTGAAACCAAACAATTAAAAAGGATCCAAATTAAAAACGAGATATATATAAGCATAAATATGAAACAACAAATAAATACAAACAAAAAATGAACAAGTGGTGATTTATGTACAGGATGGTGAGGTCCCTTAGGAGTAAAATAAATTTAGGTGACGACCATTCATAGGGAATTGGAGTGGTTCACCATCCAAGTTTTTTAATCTGAAAGCATTTGTCCCTAAAAACTTGTATATTGTGTAAGGAACCAACCATAAAGAATTAAACTTGTGATGTTTGGATAGGGCCTCATGTGCTTTGTCCCACAGTAGGACATCATCTCCTACTTTGTAATTTACCATTGTGTCTCTTTTATCGAAGGAACATTTAACAATGTCTTTCTTCTTTTGGAGGTGTTGGAATGCATATTTTCTTACCTCTTCTAGTTCGATGAGTGTGTCTAAATGATGTTGTAAAGGTTGGAAACCATATTTTGCCTCAACAATATCCAACCTCATGGCTGGAATTTGTGTGAACAGGCAGGATGACATGGGCTCCATACACTAGAGTGTAAGGACTTTGAACCATTGTTGTCTTAGGGGTTATATGATCATCCCATAAAGCAAAGTTTAACTTTATGTGCCAATCATGCTTTTTATCTTTAACTGTTCTCTTAAGGATCCGAATCAATTTTTTATTTGTGGATTCGACCAATTCCTAACCTTGGGGGTAATTGGTGGAAGATAAAAAATGTTGGATGCCACATGTAACACAAAGGTGGAGCATGGCATCAAATATGAAATATGATCCATTATTAGTTAATATCTCAACAAGGGTTCCAAAATGTGATAAAATGTTACACTCAATGAATTCTACCACCTTCTAACTCATAGCATTTCCGAGGGAAATTGCTTTAACCCACTTTG
Source organism: Picea mariana (assembly GCA_032191745.1). NCBI lineage: Eukaryota > Viridiplantae > Streptophyta > Pinopsida > Pinales > Pinaceae > Picea > Picea mariana. The sequence goes on from JASDQU010240964.1 coordinate 8,311, forward strand.
TAACACTAGTTGTTAAGATGAATATGTGACCAACACTGGAAGGCGGTGAAACTACCCAAATAAAGTCCATGCCCCATCTTATAGAAGGTAATGATATTTATGTTAGAGATGGAAGTCACTCCTAAATTGCAGCAGGAGCAGAGCCTGACACCCATAAGTTTATGTCACAATTTGTTTGAAAGGGGTGATCAAATGGAAAGGAACTCAGAACTGTACTGTTCGCACTCAGAAAAATGGGCTGGAACAACAAAGACAAGTGAGGTCTTGACCTAACTTAAGCCAAAAAGTTGAGAAAAGTGGTGAGTAAGTGGAGGGAACGAGCAGATAAATAAATTATACTCTGGACATCCGGTCTTCCAGCAACCTTTACAAAGGAAGAAAAGTCTCGGCTATGAGTTTCTCTCAGAGCCGAAAATATTTAAGACAAACCCAAAAATATTGCATAGCTATAATAATCAAACATACATTATACAGTTAAGCAACACCAGACTGGATCATCCATTCCTAGGCTTTCAGATTCAGAGGAAAAGGGAAGAGAAGGAACTGGCTGCCATTAAGCAAGAAGTCTCAAAATTTTCTCCTATAACCAGAAAACCTGAGGTTGTGTTAAAAGTTTACAATTGGGAGCTGTTCTCTACCATCGATACCTTCAAAAATACAAAAACTGAGTACATATACTCTAAAACATTTGCCCAACAGAGGCGTCTTAGACTCTTAGGACGTGGAGTTTCTTCAGTCAAATCTGGCCTGAACTCCTTCGTAAGATGCCACCTTAACTCTGCATGGCTCATGCAAGGGGGTAGCTGAGCCCTTAAATGTTGAATTAACTTTTGCAGACTTCCCTGGTTATTCGAGGACTCGGCATGGCCTCTGTGGGAAAAACCAACACAGAGGACCATCTCGGGGAGACTGCCTACCGGAACCTCCATACCTTGCAATTAATGAGTGAGGCAAGGTTTCAACCACTTCCTCCCATCTTCATTCACTCTTAGAAGGGACCAGGCCTGAGGTCCGGTCGAACTGGCACCTGGATAACACGACGCTCCCTTCTAAAGCTAAACTTGGCACTTTTGGCCCCTTTTACGTAGCTCCTTCTACTCCCCCAAGTGACCATGGGCCATGAACTTGCACTTATCCTCAAAGGCTCTTTTGGCATTTCAGGATTCGGGGTTTTGAAATGCAAAATTACATGAAAATCCCTTACCCTTTGAACTCCCAGTAGCCAAAATGCCGACGTAGCCTGATCTCTTGCCACACGTCCCTTTGGATGGATGATCGAGATGATGTCAGTGCTTTGGGGCCTATCTTTTCAGACGGTGCGTGCCAACCCCTTTTCCCCTGACCTAATTTTCTATGACCGGGTGCCAAAACTGTGGGCCCAACTCTTGAGCGCATGTGGCGTTTCATGGTTTGGGGTTTTGAAATGAAACATGACAATATACCCCTTACCCCTGGAACTCCTGGTATCCAAAATGTTGACGTGGCCATATCTTATGCCATGTGTCCCTTTGGATGGACGACCGAGATGATGTCGGTGCTTCTAGACCTGTCTTGTCAGATGGTGCATGCCAACGCCCTTTTCCCTAGACCTGTTCCCTGTGACCAGGTGCCAAGGCTGTGGGCCCGACTCTGGGACCCTTTCAGTATTTCAGAGTTCGGGGTTCTGAAATGCAACATGACAATATACCCCTTACCCCTGGAACTCCTAGTAGCTGAAATGTCGACGTAGCCTGATCTCTCACCACGCATCCCTTTGGATGGATGATTGAGATTATGTCGGTGCTTGCAGACCTGTCTTATCAGATGGTGTGCGCCAACACCCTTTTCCCCAGACATGTTCCCTATGATCAGGTGCGAAGACTGTGGGATCAACTCCGGGGAACTTTCGATGTTTTGAGGTTCGGGGTTTTGAAATGCAAAGTGACAAAAAAAACCTTACCCTTTGAAGTCCCAGTTGTCGACATGGTCATATCTTGCGCCACGCATTTTTTTGAATGGACGACTGAGATCTTTTCTTAAATGTGGGACTGCCGATGGTTTGGACCCCTTTCGGCATTTCGGGGTTTGGGGTTTTGAAATGAAACATGAAAATATACCCCTTACCCCTGGAAACTCTGTGTAACCAAAATGTTGACATGGCCTAATCTCATGCCACACGTCCCTTGATCGGACGACCCTAATCTTTTTGGGAAAATAAGCGCTTATCCATTGCACTAATTCTAGCACAAGTTCATGAACCGTGATTACCCACCAACCGTCGATCTGCTTCATCGATTGATTCTCACCGTTGAAAACAGGCTTCTCGCTCACTTGAATTTAGGCTAGAGCCAAACTTCCTCAGTAGATTACGCTTGGTGCTCATGGCTGTGGCCTTCGAATAAAACACATCCGATCAACTTTTGAACCCTGCTTCTATGCATTTACATGAGGGGTCCAAAGCCAAAAAGAGAACACTTCTTTGCAAGAATTTGCGCTAACATTAGGCTCCATGGGGTATAGAGTCATCCCTCCGATGCTCTAAGAACTTCATTTGTAGCTTCATTGCCTTGCTATTGGGCTATGGAGTCTGGAAAAACACCCTGCTAAAAATATAGGCTGAAAAGTAAAAATAAAAGCGAAACACTAAATGTACATGCTCAAAAGAGCTTATTTATGTACAGTCCTAGACTAGTAAAATTCTTTACATTGGGGCTAGGTGAAAGCAAACTTCCACCATAGCCACTCAAGCAACTTCCTGAATAGAAGCTCCTTCTTTCTGTCAATGATCATCAATAGATGGTGTAACCGTGACAGCAGAATGGTTACACTCTTCAACTCCTCTTCACAGGCTGAAGTTGACATGAAATAGAGTAGCTCCAGGTTGTGAAGGAAATACAACTCCATTTATTCCTCCATAGGCTCATAGGACCAGTGGAAAACTATAGAAAATGGGCGACAGGTAGCCTCCTCTGCTATACAGTTGTTCACGTGTGGATGAATATCTCTACTAAGCACAGGTGGGTGGACAACTGACGTAGGCTCACTGATCTTAAGCGGTGGCTACTTGCTGACTGAATCTAGATAGAAAAAAATATGTGCCCTAAACTACTCTTCTGGTTCTTTCTCCTCTTCTCTTGGCTCTTCCCCTAGGTTAGATTCAAAATCGTCATAAACAGAACTCATGGAAAAGTTTTGTTCTTCAAATGGCTGCTCAGTGACCCTTGTGTAGGTTGTAAACAACACTCATTTATGGTCCTCTTCCTGCTCTTCATAACTCTCCCCAGGATCATATTCATAATCATCATAAATAGGGACCATGGGAAAGCTCTGCTCTTCCACCTGCTTCTCAAAATGGCTGATTTCCTCGCAATGTTCTTGCTCAATGAAAAAATGATAAGGCTCTGCAGTTTGTTCTTGGAAATCCCACATATCCAACTCAAAATCTGATTCATAGCTATCATATGCAAGCGGGCTGCTCCTCTGGTTAGAAAACTACGGTACGGGGATCTGTTGCTCCTCTTCTAAATAATCATCAAAGCTTGGGAAAATAGGCACGTTAGGAGCATATGGAAAGGCCTCTACCATGCAAAAATCTTCAATGCTATCATGATCAGTAGGGGGGTCAAGAACATCTGCTTCAGGGACTAGAAAATCCTCTATGTTGTCTTCAGATTCCAACCTTTCGAGTCGGGTAGAGAGAGACTTCACCCACTCCATCAGCCTACTCAGAGCACCTTCTTCCTCTATGGGTTCTTCATCATCATCCATTGTAGAGATACCAAGAGAAACTTCTTCAAAGGCTAGAAACACCTCCCCATAACATTTAACTTCCCACCTATCCAGTTGGGTAGAGAGAGATTTTACCAATTCCCAAGCTTCACCCAAATCATCTTCCTCCTCCCCAGGGTCCTCGTTCTTATATCTTCTCCCATTATGATAACCTCAAAGAGACACAGCCATACCTTTCTCACTGTCCTCACATTCCTCACAACAACTATGATAGATAAACTCAGAGGAATACATCTTTTGATAGCGCTTGTTAAATGCTACGTGAAATTCACTGAGTGAGGAAATGCTAGAGGGGGGTAAAGAGTGATACCATTCACGAGCATCCCATACTAACGAGAACATGAACATTTTCAATAATACATCCTCTTGATGTATCTCCCACTAGTGCATGAGTTCATGAAACTCACAGAGATGTTGAGCAGGGTTGTCCTCTTTGTGCTCTCTAAATATGGGAAAATAATCACCCCATTCATTTAGAGAAAGGACATCATCAGGACAACCAGGAATAGAAGAAAAATTAAAAGGAGCAAACCTCTGAGCTAGGATTTTCTCCATATCAAACCAGTGGAGTCATCAATGATCCTTGACTCATGGAGTCTCCAGGTGAAAGATGCACATCTTCGAATGTGACTGGTCTTTGTTCACCATCAATGGCCAGATCCTAACGTTGCATCTTCCCAGGAAACTTCTCAAACTGAGAAAGAAGCTACTGAAACCTTCTCGAAAAAGCTCCTCTGGGTGAGCTTTCAGGTGTGCTAAAAGTAGCCACAACTGAAACAATGAAGTGGAAACACGGAGTCGCCATAGTGGGGTCACTAGGTGCATAGTAGCAATCTTCAAGGGATCTGATGCCTAATGTATGTTCAGAATCAGAGGCTCAATGTCATTCTACCCAGACAAAATATTCAACTTCGTCCTCGACAACGGTGCCAGAAAATGTTAGAGACATAAGTCACATCTGGATTGCAGGAGGAGAAGAGCCCGACACCCATAAGTTTATGTCACAATTTGTTTGAAAGGGGTGATCAAATGGAAAGGAACTTAGAAACATATCTTTCACACTCAGAAAACTGGGCTGGAACAACAAAGACAAGTGAGGTCTTGACCTAACTTAACATAGGAAGTTGAGAAAAGTGGTGAGTAAGTGCAGGGAACGAGCAGGGAAATAAAGTCTGCTCTAGACATATGGTCTTCTAGCAGCCTTTACAAAGGAAGGAAAGTCTCCATTATGAGATCCTCTCAGAGCCAGAAAACTTCAAGAAAAACCCAAAATCATTGCAGAACTATAATATTCAAGCATACATTATATAGTTAAGAAACACTCGACTAGATCATAAATGCTTGGGCTTTCAGATTCAGAGGAAAAGGGAAGAGAAGGAACTGGTTGCCATTAAGAAAGAAGTCTCAAAATGTTATCCTATAACCAGAAAACCAGAGGTTGTGTTAAAACTTTACAATCGGGAGCTGTGCTCTACCATCGATACCTTCAAAAATACAAAAACTGAGTACATATACTATGAAACATTTGTCCAGCAGAGGCATCTTAAACTCTCAGGATGTGGAGCCTCTTCAGTCAAATCTAGCCTGAAATCCTTCATCAGACACCACCTTAACTCTGCATGGCTCATGCAAGGGGGTAGATGAGCCCTTAAATGTTGAATTAGCATGTGCAAACTTCCCTGGTTAGTCGAGGACTCGACATGGCCATTGTGGGAAAAAATAGCATAGAGGACCATCTCGAGTAGACTGCCTGCTAGAACCTCCATACCTTGCAATTAATGAGTGAGGCAAGGTTTCAACCACTTCCTCCCATCTTCATTCACTCCTAGTAGGGACTAGGCCTGAGGTCGGGTTGAATTGGCACCTAGAGAACGCGACGCTCCCTTCTGAAGCTAAACTCGACACTTTTGTCCCCTTTTGCGCAGCTCCTTCTATTTCCCCAAGTGACCATGGGATGTGACCCTACGCTTATCCTCAAAGGTTCTTTCATCATTTTGGGATTCATGGTTTTGAAATGAAAAATGACATGAAAACCCCTTGCCCTTTGAGCTCCCTGTAGCTGAAATGCCGACGTAGCCTAATATCTCATCACGTGTCCCTTTGGATGGATGCCCGAGATGATGTCGGTGCTTTAGGGCCTGTCCTGTTAGACGGTGCATGCCAGCCCCTTTTCCCCTGACCTAATTTTCTGTGACCGAGCGCCAAAACCATGGGCCCAAATTCTAAGCGCATGCGGTGTTTCGGGGTTCTGGGTTTTGAAATGCAACATGACAATATACCCCTTACCTGTGGAACTCCCGGTAGTCGAAATGACGATGTGGCCATATCTTGCACCATGCGTCCCTTTGGATGGATGGCCAAGATGATGTCGACGCTTCCAAACCTATCTTATCATATGGTGTGCACTAGCACCCTTTTCCCTGTGACCGGGTGCCAATACCATGGTCCCACTCCAAGGCGCTTTCAACATTTTAGGGTTCGAGGTTCTGAAATGCAACACGACAATATACCCCTTACCCCTGGAACTCTCAGTAGCTGAAATGCTAATGTAGCCTAACGTATCACCATGCGTCCCTTTGGATGGATGACTGAGATGATGTCGACGCTTCCGAACCTGTCTTATCAGATGGTGCGTGCCAGTGCCCTTTTCCCCAGACCTGTTCCCTGTGACTGGGTGCCAACACCGTGGGCCTGACTCCGGGGAACTTTCAACATTTTGGGGTTCGAGGTTTTGAAATGCAAAGTGACAAAACACCCCTTACCCTTTGAAGTCCCCGTTGCCGACATAGCCATCTCTTGCACCACGCGTCCTTTTGGATGGATGGCTGAGATCATTTCTCAAATGTGGGACCACCGATGGTTTGGACCACTTTCGACATTTCGGGGTTCGGGGTTTTGAAATGAAACATGAAAATATACCCTTTACCCCTGGAACTCCTGATAGCCAAAATAATGACATGGCCTGATCTTGCACCACGAGTCCCTTGATCGAACAACCCTGATCTTTTTGGTAAATTAAGTGCTTATCCATCGTGCTAATACTGGCGCAACTCTGTGAACCATGATTACCCTCTGACTGTCGATCTGCTTCATTGGTTGATTCTCACCATTGAAAAAAAACTTCTTGCTCACTAGACTTTAGGCCCGAGCCGTATTTCCTCAGTGGACTGCACTTGGTGCTCATGGCTGCGGCCTTTGAATAAAACACATCCGATCATCTTTTGAACCCTGCTTCTATGCATTTACACCAGGGGCCCAAAGCCGGAAAGAGAACACTGCTTTGCAAGAATTTGCATTAACAATTTCAATAGGTATAAGAGGTAAGGAAACTAACTTTTGCTTCCCAGTGAATCATTCACAAGCTTTGCATTTTTGAACCAGTAAATGGGCATCTTGGTGAGGTGAAAGCCAAAAGTAACTTGCATGTAAAAATTTTGTTGCAGTGGTTTTGGATGAAAAGTGACCTCCACAAACCCTGGAATGGCATTGCTCAAGTGCCATTTGGGCTTGGTCAAGATTCAAGCATCGTGACAAAACTCCATCAAATTTTCTTTGGTAAATTATTTTTTCTTGTAAAAATATCGAACAACTTGTAAACAAAGTGTTTGTTTGGCTTTAGTATCCATGTAAAGAGGGAAAACACCATTGATCAAAAAATACACAATAGGTCCATACCATGGTTGTGAGGCTAACTCAGTTTCATTTACCAGTTCTTTGAAAGAAATTAATTCATCTACTTGAGGTGGTTCAATGAGGCATTATCCCCTACAACCTTGGGGATGGTGTATGTCCCATATTGGAGCGGGTGAAGCTTGCAGTGGTGTCTAGGAAGACTCTCCTTCTGCAAATGTAGCCACACTTTGTCACCCACCTGGAAGTTGTGTTGCACTTGATGCTAATCATGCCGCTGCTTGTACTAAGCATTGGCTCTGTCCAATGTGTCATGAACTTGTTGGTGAATGTGTTGAATGCACTCAATGAAGATGTTCGCCTTAGAAGCTTTATATTGGACATGAGACGAATCAGGTTGAGTAATTGCAAAGGGAATGGCTACGTCATTGGGACATAGTGGCTGGAATACCAAGCCCACCTGAAAGGGGTTGTGGTCGGTTGAGATGTGGAGGGACCGATTATAGCTATGTTGTACATAGGGGAGGCTCTCATCCCATGTGCGTAGATGCTTTGAGTTGTACATGTGAAAAATGTGTATGATCATCCTGTTTACAACTTCTGTCTGGCCATCAGTTTGGGGATGGAAAGTTGTGGACTTGGTGAGCTTGGTGTCAAGCATTGACCAGAGGCTGGAGAAAAATGTACTGAGGAACTTGCTGTCCTGATCTAAGATGATACACTATGGAATCCAAAAGTGTACCCACGCTCATTCAAAGAACAATTTAGTAGTGGCTTTTGTTGTTATATTCTTCTTGCAAGCTGACATAATGACCATGTTCGAGAATCTATCAATGACCATGAAAACATAGTCATTTCCATGCTTAGTAGAAGGAAGGCCCAACATGTAATCCATGGATATGGATTCCAAAGGTTGACTAGGGGCAGGTAGCAGAGTATAAAGACCTTGCTTCTTAATGATCAGTTTGGAAATGGCACATGCAGTGCAATATTCTGATGTACTTCCCGACATCATGTCGAAGGTTTGGCCAATAGAAATACTTCTGTGGTACTGCCATTGTTTTATCGACCCCAAAATGCCTAGGGACCTGACTATCGTGCGATTTTGAAATCATCTTGGCACTCTCACCTGAAGGAACACAAATGTGTCCCAGGTGATATAGTAGTGCATCCTAGAGGTGAAAATTTGGAACTCAGTTACCCTCCAAGAGCATCTTGTATGTGTGGCCTAATTCTAGATCGCTCTTATGTCTTGTGTCCACAAGAGTTGAGCACAGTGGTTATCGCCATGATCAGTGGTTGGTTGAGGCAGTCTGCAACATTATTGGTGCTTCCCTTCTTATACTTGATGTTCAAATGAAAATTTTGCAGATATGTGGACCACTTCTGATGGCAATCATTCTGCAGCTTCCCTTCTGTCTGTATGAACTACAGTGATCGGTGGTCTGTGTGGATGATCGTTTCCTTCCCCAAAATATAATTTTTCCATTGTCGGTAAGCCTGCACAATGGAATACATTTCTTTCTCATAAGTGGGATACTTTTGGACAGTTTCGCACTATGATATGCCACTGGATGCCTCGATTGAGTAAGAACTAACCCAATAGCATAGTCAGAGGCATCTGTCTCGATCTCAAATGGTTGTTGCAAGTCTAGTAATGTGATAACTAGGGTACATCAGAGGTGATGTTTCAATTCTATGGACACCTTCTGTTGAGATTCTGACCAAAACAATTTTTCTTTCTCTCCTCCCTTGGTGACTTGACTCAAGGACCAAGTGATATGAGAGAATCCCAACATGAACTTGCAGTAGAAATTAGAAATACCTAGAAATATGTGAAGCTCTGTTAGAGTGGTCGGAGCTGGCCAATCCTGGATGACTTGGATCTTGGTTGGCTCCACATGCACCCCATGCTCATCAATAATGTGTCGTAGATACTGAACCTGGTTCATTCCAAAAGTGCACTTCTCTAAATTGGCACACAACTTGTGTTTCCGTTATGTTTGGAGGACCTATCGGATGTGGTGGAGGTGCTCTTCCCAAGTCTAGTTGAAGATCAGGATGTCATCCAAGTACACTACTACAAATGAGTTTGGGAATGGCTAGAAGATGTCATCCATCAGCCTCATGAAGGTTTTGGGAGCATTATTCAACCCGAAAGGCATGAACAACCATTTTAAAATGCCCTCCTTGGATTTGAAGGAAGTCTTCCACACATTGAACAGTTTGATTGGTACCTAGTGATACCTGAACTTCAAGTCGATCTTGCTGAAATATTTTTCCCCTTTGAGTTGGTCTAGAAGGTAAGGTCATCAATCCGTGGGATCGGGTACCTATTTTAGACAATGATCTTATTCAACACCTGATAGTCAATACAGAGTCTCCAAGTCCCATTCTTCTTTTTCACCAAGGCGATCGGTCTCCCACAGGGAAATGAACTTGGAGGGATGTGACCTTTCTGTAGTAGCTCCTGGATCTGCCTCTTGATTTCATCATTCTCAAGAATAGAGCACTGATAGATCAGTCCATTGGGCAGTGGCACACCTAGGGTCAGATCGATGGGATTCTTGAACTAACAGTGCAGAGGCACCCCTGAGGGTGAGGTGAAGATGTCTCGGTACTCCTCCATGACCTTCTCCATTTTTTTTGTCATGCAAAGGAGTGTTGTCTGGAGTTCGTGGCCACAGTCTTCTTCATTCCCTGAGGTAGGATCATCAGGAAAACAAATTTCCCGGTTTTGGAAATGATCTTACTACATTATTTTGTAGTAACCAAAGAGATAGTGGTAGGTGGTGGTACCTGTAAATGTGTTGAACCTGCACAGAATAGATCTAGCTAAACAATAACACACACATTTGTAGAGAGAATTGGAGAAAGAAGAAGAAGGAGAGAAAGACTAAAAGAATTCTCATTAGCCATTTCCACACTCAAAGAGTGAATAATTTACAATAGATATAGGATACATGAGTAACTAATGAGACATAGTGGTGGTCTAGAGTGATTTGGACACACAACAACAGTTACGGGAGTAAAATGCCACCTAGTCTAGTCTCTCAAGCAGTTACGGGAGTGAACTGCCACATAGCTAAGTTAACTAGTCAATTAGTCTTTAGTTAACTGACTAAAATAGAGTCTAGTGAGGATTATATCAAGGAATCAATGGTAATTCTCCAATCTGATGATGAAACCAAGGAAAATTCACATTAGCATGGTTATGATCCCAATGTTGCATGGTGACAAAACCAATGCAACATCTAGACTCAACTCAACTATTCAAAGTGAAGTGTCAACTAAAGAGAATATTCTTTAGGTGGAATATTCTACCCTAAAATATAGGAGACTGGATAATGACTAATTATGACTAATAAACAAGGAAAAACATTACGAAAAATAAATCCTAGGTGTGTGTGAAGTAACTCCAACACCCCGCATGAACATCACTATGGTGAAAATAAAGAATGGGTCCCAACAACAAGGCCATGTTAGGTACCCAAATACAAAAGATACACTAAAATAAATGAGGAAAGAGGGAAAACCTCATGGGAACCCCCCCCCTCAAATTACAATTCATAAAAAAATAAATGAGAAGGAACAAAAAACAGTTGCTAAGCAACCCTGTCCTTCACTCCAAGAAGGCCTCACAACTGTGCAAGTTTGTGCTCATTGAAGATTTCATTGAAGATGTAGATGTCTTCATGGATATGATGGAGTAGATTCATTATTGATATGTCCACACATATTCACTTTCTCTTCTTGTAATGAAAAATCTCCAAATAATGTTTGGATGAAATTTTGAAAACAGTGCGGCCGTTTCTGGAAAAATGCTGAAATTTTGTTGATTTTAAAACAATCATAACTTCACTTCCCAGACTTCGTTTCAATTTTTTTTTTTTTAATTGGATATTTTCCTAAGAGGAATTCAAATATCCAATTTGTTTCTTCAAATTATGATCAGAAACTATCATAATTGAGTCTGATGTGCGCGGCTCCCTTTTTGTCTCCTGAGATGCATGCATTGCACATGGAAATGTGTCTGCATGTGACTCCTGAGATGCATGCCATATATCTTCCACATGAATTTCAGAAAACAAATCTGAAATGGAGTAGAAATCATCTTGAATTAATGGAGTACAAATTTGTGCAAACACTTGTGTACAAGACTCTTCATAATAAAATGTTTGATCTTTTGATGGATTCTCTTATGGCTCTATCTGTTCAACCTCCTGCATGAAATCTTCACAATCTTCTTTATTCCCAAATAGAACCTCCAATATCGTCCATAATTCATTTGGAGTGAATTCTTGTGTGACATCACATACTTGGTGGAGAATTTATAGAGAAATAGACAAGCAGATAAATCCTATGGCCATATCTTGTTTATTGAGAAAGTCATTTTTCTCATTGGAAGAATCGAGCTCTACTTCCATTTCCATGGTTATTTGATATAATCCTCTACTTATGAGAAGAATTATAATATTTGGCTTCCATTCCAAATAGTTATAAGGTGTGAGAGGTATTGTCGATGAGTAAAACATAGATTCCATCTTTGCTACGTTCTTCAATCTTCAGTACCTGCAAAACAATTTGGTGTATCTTTTGATTAGCAGTCCATCGAATTTGATACCATGTAAATGTGTTGAACCTGCACATAATAGATCTAGATAAACAATAATACACACATTTACAGAGAGAATTGGAGAAAGAAGAAGGAGAGAAAGAATGAAAGAATTCTCATTAATCATTTCCACATTCAAAGAGTGAATAATTTACAATATATAAAGGATACATGAGTAATTAATGAGCCATAGTGGTGGTATAGAGTGATATGGACACACACCAACAGTTACAAGAGTAAATTTCCACCTAGTATAGTCTCTCAGGCAGTTACGAGAGAGAACATCCACCTAGCTAAGTTAACTAGTCAATCAATCTTCAGTTAACTGACTGAAACATAGTGTAGTGAGGAGTAGATCAAGGAATCAATGGTAATGTGCCAATATGGTGATGAAACCAAGTAAATCATGCATTAGCATGGTGATGATCCCAATGTTGCATGGTGACAAAACCAATGCAACATCTAGACTCAACTCAACTAGTCAAGCTGAAGTGTCAACTAAAGAGAATGTTTTCCAGGTGGAATATTCTACCCTAAAATATAGGAGACTGGATAATGACTAATTATCACTAATAAACAAGGAAAAACCTTAGGAAAAATAAATATTAGGTGTGTGTGAAGTAACTCCAACAATACCTCTTGTATCCTATACAACTTATTTTCCAAGGTAACAATAACAACGTGAGGCCGAGACTCATACACAACATGTCTCTTCCACAAATATGGTTGGCCTAATAATACATGACAAACATCAAGAGGAGCAATGTCACATAATATCTCATTGGTGAAGGGATTGATGTTGTAGGGAAGGCGACACTGCTGGCTGACGTGGAGATCCTGTCCTTGGTGAAGCCACTCGATGGTGTACGGTTGTGGGTGTGTTGTGGTCGGCAAGCCCAACTGCTTCACAACCTCTACTGAAATGAGGTTCTTTTGGCTCTGATTGTCGACAATGAAATATAGAGGGGAACCCTTTACCCACATCTGGGAGTGGAAGATACGCTCCTCCTCCTCTGGATCTTCTAGTTCTTCCTTTTGGTTATTCATGGTGGCAACGGTGGCATTTGGCTCTACCTCGATAATCTACTTCCCTCTGTCATTCCACTTCTTGGGTTCTGATTCAATGTCAAAGCATGCATCTAATTCAGAAGCCCTCATCTCGGCCACCAGTGACTGTTTGGCCTGACACTCACTTGTGTTGTGAGTGGAGCTCTTATGGAACTCACATCACTTTCCCATGTCCCTCTTCAAATTCGTGGTGTTGTTCTTTTCTCTTAGATTTGGCAGGTTTTCTTGAGCCTCCATGCCTTGGCCTTGTCCTTTTTTTTGCAGTTTGGGGGCACCTTTATCTTTCTTTTGATTCGCAGATCCAAAGTCTCACTTCTTCTATTTGAATTTATGCTCAATCTTTGTAGCATACCGATATGCCGTACCAAGAGAGGAGATCTCGTGGAACTGCATTTTCTCCTGAGTGTATCTGTGCAGAAAACTGCGATACTTCAACACCAAATGTTTCTCTGAATCTTTGATACCCAACTTTGTGTATATAGTATGGAACAGATTCGTCAGCTCATGCACATCTTGATCCCTTTTCTACCACAATGTATTCCATTGTATGTACTCATCCTCATAGCTCCCCACAAGATAATATTGTTGCTTGATGGCATCTCAAAAATAATTCCAAGTGGGTATGGTCGAGAACAGAGAGGGTTCCTCCTCATCCTTTTTCTCATAGTAGGTTTCCCACTAGTCCTTGACATGGGGGGAAACTTTGAGCAGTGAAAAAATAATCTTCTCCTGGTTGAAAAATTCATGAACTGAGAAATATCCTTCTAATAGATTCAACCATCTATCTAGTATTTTGGCCATCAAATATGGGAATGTTAAAGTTTACTTGTACCTTAAAAGGGGTTGTTCCTCTATAGTGTCTACTAGATGCAGATGCGCCATCAATGGACAATCGTTGAAGGATCTGGGCGAAGTTATCCATCATCGCATTCCTTTATTTTTCAAGGGCCTCCTTGAGAAATATTTAGATAGGATCTCCTACTCCCTCGTAGTTCTTTTCATCCCCTATGGGTGGTCTTCGGTGTTTGCGAGGATGATCTTGCAAAAGTTCAACCAGATCGAGCCCTAACTCCTTATACCCGAACCTTGTTGGGAACATGAAAAGAAGGATAAAGAAAGAGAAGACCGCTCTGATACCACTGATCTAAATTTATGCAATAATGCAACATAATACACAAATAACCATGAATAAAAAGATGCAGCGGAAATAACACTTAATTTCATTAATATCAAAGAAATGAAATTTGTCTACAGACAGAATGGAAATAAAGTAGATAGGGCACTGGTAGCTTATCTCTAAGAAGAGATGTGGTAGCTATAGGCCTCTGAAATCTATGTTACAATGAGGATCCAAGGCCTATATATTATTGAGAAACAATGGAAACCCTAAACATCCAAAAACCTAACCCTAGGAGATGAAACACTAGAATATGGGCCCCGTCGGGGTAAATTGGTACATCAATTTCCCAGGGTCGTAAATCTAGCATACTACATCTATTTGATGCACATGAAACATCGTTAGAAATATCTCTTTGAGGACTAAAACCACTAACAAAAAACATCGAGTCCAAAATGGACTCTTATCCCCTAAATGTTTGATGTCCAAAAAAACGTCATTTAGGGCCTCAAAACGGCTCCGGAAGTTCAGGACCTAAAAAATGGCCAAAAATAGTAAATTGTGCTACAATTAAGGAAACTGAAAAACTGAAAGAAAAAATGGTCAGGGTCTAAGTGGAATATGCAGGTGACCACCAATATACACCTGGATTAGTTGAGTAAGTTCTCAATGATCTTGACAATGGGGGAAACTGAGGATCTTCCTTCCAGCGGTTAGATTATTACAAAGGAAACCAACACTGATTCCATGTTGAAATTTTGGTATGCTCATTTAACCATAGAAAATGTCACATCATTGTTACCCAACCATAGACATTCACATATGCCACCCCGAGCACACTAAACTTAGAATAATTATGGAAATCCTAATCCAGAACCAACAGATAAAACCTAGTTGCTAACTACAACAACAACTCAAGTGAAGTAGAGTGCTTCTTCTCCAATGATAGTGCACAAGAGAGAGAGAGAGTATCCATATCCACATAATAAGTTCCATACACAACTACAACAACTACAACTGCACTATTCTCTCAACCTTGCACCATACTTAGAAATAATATCACCAAGAGTGTCACCAACAGAATCACCAAGAGAATCACTTGATAGCGCTAGAGAGAGACCAAGACCCAGAGATGACCATACACTCTTATTATTACTTGCAGCTACAACTGCAACTCTCCACAATACTTGCACTCTGACTCGGTATCAAAATGAGCTAAATTGTTCTCTATTTATATTAAGTTGTCCAGTGACATTTTTGGTTGGGCCGACCTAACTTTATGGTAATTATTTTTTCCTTTTATCTTTTTCTTGTGGAGCTGACCTTTATTTATAGAAGATAATATTCTAATATTATTTATTCTTCTAGGGCTACTTTTCTTCTCGGGTTTCCACACATATGTTTAATGGTTCACTTGCTTCTAGAATATTCTATTGTAATTCACAGGTTACAAGTGGAGGTTAATACCTCCCACAACAATCAAAGCATCAACAATATCCACCCTGTCTACTCCTGCATAACCTTTGCTACTATGAAACCCTCTAGATATGATTATTATACAATTGATTCTTCCCACAACATGATTCTTAGATCTTTCGGAACTAGGTTTCTCATCACTATTTGAGGTCTCAATACATGCACCCTTTCCAAGAAAAAGGTAACTAATATGGATCCATATCTAAATTTCCTTTGGTTCCCATTCTTGCAATGTGTCAGCTAAACCTTCATGTTATCAAACACCCCTCACTCTAGTTGAATATCCTTTGATCCAAACACATCATTGCCACATGCATGTTGTATTTTGTCACCAGATGTGGTGTCGTCAACCTTATTTCTTGGGTTATGCTAAAGAGGATGGTATTTAGAGACAACTCGATGATATACCAGATTGGGATCTTGCCACTTGTCCTCCATGATCTGTACCAAAAATACTTATATATATAGTCCATGGTGGACTGCTCATCTTCATCAGACACCCTATATACCCTTCATGGCACCCCCCTCCATGGCAGTCCTGTGTAGAAGTAAATTTTCTCCATATCGAGGTACAACACATTTCCTTCTACAATGAAGCACTCTTGCTCCGGGTTCCAATACCATACCATCTTTTCTAGTAGATACTCATGACAGCCTACTAATGAAAAATAAAAGAACATCAATAATCCACAGTCATAGAGGGTTGCCAGAGTGGGCGGAATATTCATGGGAAGAAAAATCATCTATCTCATGGGTCCTCTCCTTCCTTTCAATCATCTCTTTGGTCCCCTGCATATTGCCAATCAAAATCCTGTCAAGAAAAATTCATCCCCTAATGTCTGCAACCCCTAGTCCACCCCCATTTTCTGAGGGGGTCATGTGCCATCATATTTGTGTCACACATCCTATCATTGGATGTCATTCAAGAATCATGTGACAGGACACATGACACTTGTGAATGTCACATGACGTTTAGGGCACATCGAGGCTTTCAATAACTTTTCTAAAAAAAATAATTCCTCAAGAATTTGCAAAATGTTACCCATGAAATTGACTGTAGGAATGCCATTCAACTCACCTAGATAAGATGGATCAAAATTTGGTTGGGAAAATATTCCACAATGATCTACTGAAGCCTGCAGTTGGAGGAGGGTTAATTAGCAAATTCTCTAATCACCTCTCATTGCAAATGAGAACTGATCTTTTTACCATGGTAATTTTATTTTATAGCTCATTGGGTGATAAAAAAACAACCCTTTTTACATTGATACCAAGTAAGTGGCTTTACGTTATTTTCCCTTTTATGACCTTATTGTATCTTTTAAATTCCATTTTTTTTTTAAATTGACCCTCACATCTAGTTACATGTTCTGACAGGATAATGGGGAGTTTTTATTTATGAAAATGGCGAGTTCCATTGAACTTGAGGTATGTATTCCTAAAATGACATATAGGGATAGGTTTTTCCCTGCATCCACGATTTTCATTGTTAGCCACCCATTTTGGCATCAAAATATTTAGGTTTGATTCCGTCTAGTTATGACATTAGCCACTCCATTTTTGCACATCATAACTTGAGAGGTAGTGCCTACCCTTCACGGGTTCCCTAATTAGCAGCCAAATTTCCATTCAGTTCCCATGTTGCAATTTCCCATTGGCCCATGATCCCTCCTATAGTCCTACCATGAATTGACTTTGAGACTCATTTTCCTTTCTTCATCTATATTTTGGCCATGTCTCGTGGGGGTTCCCAAAATTTTTATGTTTATGTACAATCGCTTATACATTTGCTTCTTGCATCATAAACTCTGCCATTGCACTGTTGTTTTCCTAGATCCCACTTTTTCTATTGTAGTATCCCTTTCCCATCCACCTCTCGCATTATTTGGCCTTCATTTTTCATGCACCTATTATTGGAGAGGACCGCGGCTAAGACTGGACCTCGCTTGCCAATACCCATTTAGATTCATGATTGCTTAGGATGGTTCCATGTGATTGGAACATATGATCATTCTATTCAACCACTCATTCTCTCCAGACAAGATAACTTTTATCTCTTTTGTGTGCTCATTAAACCATGAAAATGCACTTTCGAGTACACTTTTACCTCTTTTTAAGACTCATAAAAAGATATAAAAAAAACACCTCCATGAGCACACTTTTAACTTTTTTTAGGCTCATTAAAACTAAACGAAAAAGACATTACTAAGCAAAAATTCGTCTCTCTTAGTATCCTTATGAAATTTGAATTAAAAGTAAAACTAAAAAATAAATTAAGGGAATGATTGAAATAAACCTTATTCTTATGATTTACAAATGAGAAAAAACTTTAATTATTCCATCTAATTAGAAAATAGAAAAAAATAAATTAAGAGACTAAAATAAGATTGTTTTAGTAACCTTTGGTAAAGTCGAATAAAACAAAAACAATTAGAAAGTAAGCTTGAGTTCAATGATGAGCATGTTTTTATTTTTATCTAATTAATTAGTATATAGGAAAATTTAATTTCATGAGAAATCTTAAGTCAATGAAAAGTTTGGTGGGTGGGGGAGAATCTTAGTTCAATTTGAAATCACAAACTAAAAAAAGTGTTGAAATAATGTAACTGCGAAGAGCATTCTTATTATATTTTATTCATTGGATTAAATCCCCATTGTAGATTAATCATGTCATTATTATTATTATTGTTATTGGATTAATCCCCATTGTGGATTAATCATGTCGGTAAGTGTATAAGGACCAAATCCCCTTTTGCAGATTGGTCATCGGACAATTATAATGGGCAGAATAAGAAGTCAGCCCCAATAGTTATTATTGAGACCCAGAATTAATGTAAAGGTGGGTTTACCCACCCAGAGTGAGAGGTCGGCCCTACCAGTGAAACCCTTTCACACGTGCCAATATTGTATATATAGGAGGCTAGCGCCTCACTCCTAACACACAACTCACTTTCTCATTATCTTATGAGGCAAGCTGCAGTTACCAATTGGAGAGAGGAGAAGAAGAGTGGCGCATCTCTTGGAGAGGACTATATGTATTGGTTTTATTTATCTCTTTAACATTGTATAAGCTATTTATGATAAGGAAGTTTTTGCTGGGTTTTCTTCCCCTAGAGGGTTTCCCAGGATAAATGTTGTGTCTCTTGTGAATGTGTATTTCTCAGTGATATTATTCTTATGATGCTCTTATCTATTGAAATGAAAAGAACTATAATAATGGCATAACAATTAACATGGTATTAGAGCCAACTTGAAGGAAGCACAATTTGCAAGAGGAAAAACGTCACTGTTACCGTACCCAAAAATTAGGGTTTTGCAAAAGTGAATATTTTCAGCTCCCTAACCACCTAGAAAGTTGTGCCCTCCCCCAAGGATCAATTTGTCACCTAGAGCGCACCTTTTCAGTGGCTGAATCTCCCAGAAAGTGAAACCCTAGTTTCACAAAAGTATCAGAAGTACCGGAAAACCAGTACCAGAAGTACCAAAAGTACTAGAAGCACCAGTCCAGAAATATGCAGATCATATTTTATGGGGTAAAAATTGGATTTTCTCAGATTGAAGGACACCAGGATACTCGCCTCAGCCAAGGGCACCTCCTGGTAAGGTCAAAATTTGATTTTAAGAATTTTCAATTTTTGGTCATTTTCGTAGCCTCAAGTACAAGATGTTTGCAAGCACAAAGCTTGTTGAGAAACTAGAAGGAATAGACAAATTCCATGCCTGGAAGTATAGGATCGGTCTGATCCTTGCAGAGAATGACCTAGCAAAATTTATCAAAGAAGAAGTGGAGGAACCTGAAGATGCCATAGAGAAAGTGAAGCATCAGAAGGACTCAATCAGGGCTCAAAGAATCATTGCAGATTCAATCAAAGACCACCTGATCCCGTATGTATCGTCCAAGAAAACTATGAAGGAAATGTTTGATGCTCTAAGAAAACTATATGAAGGAAAGAACATCAATCGAAAGATGAATCTAAGATCTCAATTGAAGAATACCAAGATGCAGAAAGGAGAAATGATCCAAGAATATTTCTCCCAAATCTTAGAAATAAAAGAACAGTTAAAAGCAATTGGAGACACCATCGACGAAGATGAATTCGTAATGAAAACAATAAATTCTCTCGCAAGACCTTGGGATGCCTTTATCCAGTCAGTATGTGGCAGAAAGGAGAAACTATAGTTTGAAGGCCTATGGGAAGAATGCATTCAAGAAGAAACAAGGGTAGCCAACCGTGAAGCACTACTAGCAAGGGACGATGATCAAGCCCTATCTACTCATACAAAAGGAGGAAGGAAAAAACCCTACTTCAAAAGGGAATCTCATAGAGAAATGAAACCATCCAACAAATTCAACAACCAAGAATCCCATTCAAGAAATTTTCAGAAGAAAGGACAACGCAAGGGACGATATCTCTCATCTATACAATGTTATCATTGTGATAAGATGGGACACAAGGCGAACAATTGTCCAGTCAGAAGATAAGAATACAAGAGGAAGCACATAAGGAAACATGCTCACATAGTTGAAGATGAGGAACCACCTATGAAGATGATTAAGGACCATGTCTTGATCTCAACTCTTTCAGGATCTGTATCACCTGGAGAGGACACATGGCTCATTGATAGTGGTGCATCAAAACATATGACGGGTAAGAAAAATACTCTCTCTTGTATTTCAGAAAAGAATTTTTCTCATAAAGTAACTCTTGGATATGATTATCAATATCCCATCAAGGGAATAGGAGAATCAAACTACAAGCTAGATTCAAAAAACTCAATAACAATGAAGGGCATACTCTACATATCGGGCTTAAAGAAGAACTTACTCTCCATATCAGCTTTAGACAAAAAAGGCTATAGAGTTTCCTTCATAGATGGAGAAGTTCTTATGTGGGCTAAGGGAGAAACCTTAAATGAAGCAATCGTCATCAGAAGTGAAGAAAATGGCCTATATAAGTTGAAGGGTCACCCAGAAGCTCCCATGACCCATGTCATCGAAAACTCATGCAAACTTTGGCATAGAATATTGTCCCACATCAATTACAAGGCGCTACCATACATATGCAAAGCTGTCACAGGTTTACTAGAACTCAAGGTTGATCAAGAAGGCATATGAAATGGATGTGTGCAAGGGAAGAACATCAAGAACCCTTTTCCAAAGAGGGACAACAAAGCAGAAGGATCATTGGAACTCATCCATTTAGACGTATGTGGCCCAATGCCATCATCCTCCATTAGAGGGTATGTATACTATGTATCATTTATTGATGATTATTCTCGTAAGACATGGATATATTTCTTAAAATCTAAAGATGAAGTATTCATTAAATTCAAGGAATTCAAAGCCTTGATAGAGAATCTTTCTGAAAGAAAGATTAAGATACTCAGGTCAAATAATGGAGGAGAATATACCTCAAAGGAGTTTGTGAACTTCTGCAGAGATGTTGGGATCAAGAGAGAACTCACTACTCCCTATAATCCTCAACAAAACGGTGTAGCTGAAAGGAAGAACAAAATGATTATGGAAGATGTGAAGACTATTATCCATGATCAAGATCTTCCTATGTGCTTATGGGCAGAAGCATCAATGGTAGTTGTTTATGTGCAGAACAGATTATCCCATAGTGCACTTGGGTTCAATACCCCAGAATAAATGTTCACCGGAAAGAATCCAGAGGTAAGCCATCTCAAAATATTTGGCTGTCCCGTGTTTATTCATATACCAAAAGAGAAAAGAAACAAGCTGGAACCCTCCGGAAAGAAGGGAATATTCATGGGATATTATGAAGTATCCAAAGCCTTCATATTCTACATACCTAGTCACCTCCATATTGAGATCAGTAAGGACGTGACCTTTGATGAAGAAGCATCACTTAAGAAATCAAGAAGATGCCAGCTTGAAGATGTGCATGAAGAGGTACCTGAAAATCCCAGGACTACAGAATCTATGAGGGAAGCTCCTAGAGCTGCAGAACCTTTAAGAGAGGTCATTACTTCCCCTGATGAGGAGACTCCTGAAGATCATGATATAACAGAAGTTCAAGAACCTCCTCAAATGACCTTCTCCCATAAAAGAAAGCCTGCTTGGGCAAGAGAGCTTATACAAGATGGAGAGAAGTATGGTGTTCCAGAAGAAACCACAAGACAGGTGAAAAGACCAAATCCATTCTCCAGTTACACGACTTTGATATGCAATCTACTTGATGAAGAACCTACATGCTTTGAAGAGGCCATTCAAAAGAAGGAATGGGCAGATGCCATGACAGAGGAATACCAATCCATAATAAAGAATGATGTATGGGAAATAGTTCCCATGCCAAAAAGTAAGGATGTGGTATCATCAAAATGGCTCTTCAAAATAAAACATGTTGTTGATGGAAGTATTGAGAAATATAAAGCAAGATTTGTCGCTCATGGATTTTTCGAGAATGAAGGCATTGACTATGAAGAGACATTCACTCCTATGGCCAGATACACTTCGATCAGAACCATTATAGCTCTTGCTGCCAAGATGAAATGGAAGCTGCACCAGATGGATGTGAAGACAGCTTTCCTGAATGGTATTATCGAACAGGAAGTGTATATAGAGCAACCCCAAAGATTTGAGGTTGAAGACAGGAAGTCTCATGTCTGCCGATTGAAGAAAGCCTTATATGGATTGAAGCAAGCTCCCAGAGCTTGGTATGGCCTTATAGACAGTTTCTTGACGAGCTTAAATTTACCAAGAGTAAAGCAGACTCAAATCTCTACTTCAAAATTATGGATAATGAACTAGTAATATTACTACTGTATGTGGATGACTTGTTCTTAACTGGAGAAGAAAATCTCATCGTTGAATGTAAACAGAGACTTGCCGCAGAATTTGAAATGAAAGACCTTGGCCTAATGTATTACTTCTTAGGTCTTGAGGTATGGCAGAGTCCAAAAAGAATTTTCCTTAACCAAGGGAAGTACACGGTCAAAATCTTAAAGAGATTCAACATGCTAGAATGCAAGTCCATGAATACACCCATGGAAGCGAAGATGAAGGTGTTGGTCGACACTTTGTCAGATTTGATTGATTCCAAACTGTACGGACAGATTATTGGATCATTGATGTACCTGATGAACACCAGACCAAACATATGTTTTGCAGTGAACACCTTCAGTCAGTTTCTGGTAGAGCCCAGACGTGTTCACCTAGTAGCTGCAAAACATGTGATGAGGTACCTTAAAGGTACAATGGATTATGGTCTCAGCTATGATGGAGATCATGACTTCACATTGAGTGGATACATTGATGTAGATTGGGCAGGAAGCATTGTTGACAGAAAAAGCACTTCCGGATGTTGTTTTAGTTTGGGATCAGCCATGATCTCATGGCAGAATAGGAAGCAATCTAGTATTTCTCTCAGCACAACGGAAGCTGAGTACATTGCCGCATGTTCTGCTAGCTGCGAAGCCATATGGCTTCAAAAGTTGTTGACAGGCCTATTTGAATTAGAGATGAGTGCAACTGCAATTCTATGTGATAACGAAAGCTGCATAAAGATGACAGAAAATCCTGTATTCCATGACAGGTCGAAGCACATAGAGATCCTCTATCATTTCATTCGTGACATGGTACAGAGAGGAGCCCTAAAGATCCAATACATTAGCACGGATGAACAGGTTGCCGATGTGTTGACCAAACCTCTATCTCGTGTAAAGTTTGAACACTTTCGATATAAGCTTGGTATAGTCCGAAAGGACCTTCCCTGAAAGGGGGAGTATATATATTCCTTGCTTGTGACCTCGCTGTTACACGTAAAGAAAGATGAGTCATGCTTCTGACCTCGCTGTTAGACGTAAATCATGACGTTGTGTGATCCTTGCTTCTGACCTAGCTATTAGACGTAAATAAAGATGAGTCATGCTTCTGACCTCGCTGTTAGATGTAAAGCATGACGATGTGTGATCCTTGCTTCGAACCTAGTTGTTAGACATAAAGCAAGATGAGTCATGCTTCTAACCTCACTGTTAGACGTAAAGCATGAATTCGTTTGATCCTTGCTTATGACCTTGCTATTAGACATAAAGCAAGATGATTCATGGTTCTGACCTTGCTGTTAGACGTAAAGCATGATGTCGTTGACTCCTTGCTTCTGACCTCATTGTTAGACGTAAAGTGAGGTGTTGATGTGTTCCTTTCTTCTGAAATCATTGTTATACGTAAAGAAAGATGAGTCATGCTTCTAACCTAGTTGTTAGATGTAAAGCATGGCATCATGATTCCTCGCTTCTGACCTAGTTGCTAGATGGAAAGCGAGATGATGATTTTCCTTGCTTCTGACCTAGTTGTTAGACGTAAAGCAAGATGTGACTGACACTGAGCTACCAGCCTAACAGCTGTGATATTGAGCCAGTGTAGTACTGCCAGCCTAGTGCTATGATGAGGTATCATTTTTACTGATACATATTTGATGCAGATGATGATAGCATTCTTTCGAGAATGATGATGATGCCGATGAAGAAAACTTTCGATGACTCATAAGGATGCTAGCCAATGTTTCAAGATGATATTGACGATACTGTACTCTTGGTGCCACTGATGATGCAGACCTCTCTCGCCTGATGCTGATGAAGAATACCCTTGTTTTTAAGGGGGAGTGTTGAAATAATGTAACTGTAAAGAGCATTCTTATTATATTTTATTCATTGGATTAAATCCCCATTGTGGATTAATCATGTCATTATTATTATTATTGTTATTGGATTAATGCACATTGTGGATTAATCATGTCGGTAAGTGTATAAGGACTAAATCCCCTTTTGCGGATTGGTCATCGGACAATTATAATGGGAAGAATAAGAATTCGGCCCCAGTAGTTATTATTGAGACCCATAATTAATGTAAAGGTGGGTTTACCCACCTAGAGTGAGAGGTCATCCCTGCTAGTGAAACCCTTTCACATGTGCCAGTCTTGTATATATAGGAGGCTAGCGCCTCACTTATAACACACAACTCACTTACTCATTATCTTATGAGGCAAGCTGCAATTACCAATTGGAGAGAGGAGAAGAAGAGTGGCACATCTCTTGGAGAAGACTATCTGTATTGGTTTGAGTTATCCCTTGAACATTGTATAAGATATTTATGATAAGGAATTTTTTGCTGGGTTTTCTTCCCCTAGAGGGTTTCCCAAGATAAATGTTGTGTCTCTTGTGAATGTTTATTTCTCAGTGATCTTGTTCTTATGATGCTCTTATCTATTGAAATGCAAATAACTATAATAATGGCATAAACATTAACAAAAAGGTAGGTTGAGTTAAGTGGAGAATGCATTAAATAACTAAGATAAAATATTATCATGCAACAAAACTAGGATTTTGGGAGGAAATCTAGAAACACGAAGGATAAATTTTAGGAAGCAAAGGAAAGGTGGGTGAAAGAAATGAATTATTTTAATTTAAAAATTGTTGATTGCATGTTGTTAGCACTTTGTAATTTTGCCCAAGGCTGAAAAGGCAATCACAGAGGCAACATCAGAACCGCTTCGAGTCTTGGATCTAGCCCTCCAAGACTCAGAGAGGGATCTCTCTGTATGATGTAGCTTTGTTTGAAAATGATATTAGGCTAGGTAATGAGAACTGTGGGTTTTGTTGTAAAAAAGGGTTTATAAATTGGCTGGGACAACTTACACATCCATTGGGCTATGGAGTCTGAAATTAATCAAATCTGAGAAACAACCAGAAATGACAAAGAAAACCTTCACAAGGAAAGATAAAACACTTACTGGATCTTCAATAATTAAAGTGATGATCAGAAGAAAGATAAGAAAATAAATCCAACCAACAAGCACTTAAGAATCTCTTGACTGAAGATATTTAGAAGATGAACATTCAAATCTGTAGAATCGGAAGCAGGGTATAAGGGATAAATCCTACAACATAACGCTATTCATACAGATTAGATTCAGATAACAAAGTGACTACAGAGCGAGAATACATTTAACTGGGAAAATACATCACCAGTAAACATGCACAGGAATTCTGTAAAGAGCCTCTTTCATTAATGGCAGATCAAAAATGTTACAGCTCGGTAGCCTCCAGGGCATGAAGATCCAACCCTAATACATTAAAATCATATCAATAAATAGTGTAGCTCTCCTCCTCCAGTTTCGAGAGTCGGTTCAACCGTCTCGGCCGAAAATAGCCTCCGTTCCCACCAAATTTGGAGTTTGTTGCCATAAAAAATGGACCGTTTCACTGCGAAACTGGGGTCCGTTCAAACGTGATTTTATCCTCAATGAAGACACCTGGGAGAAAACTGAAGGAGGTTATTATAGATGGGCATGTTCTGGACAAAAA
>JASDQU010240964.1:34437-54755 GCA_032191745.1 Picea mariana
AAAGAAAACCTTCACAAGGCAAGATAACACACTTACTGGATCTTCAATAATTAAAGTGATGATCAGAAGAAAGATAAGAAAATAAATCCAACCAACAAGCACTTAAGAATCTCTTGACTGAAGATATTTAGAAGATGAACATTCAAATCTGTAGAATCGGAAGCAGGGTATAAGGAATAAATCCTACAACATAACGCTATTCGTACAGATTAGATTCAGATAACAAAGTGACTACAGAGTGAGAATACATTTAACTGGGAAAATACATCACCAGTAAACATGCACAGGAATCCTGTAAAGAGCCTCTTTCATTAATGGCAGATCAAAAATGTTACATCTCGGTAGCTTCCAGGGCGTGAAGATCCAACCCTAATACATTAAAATCATATCAGTAAATAGTGTAGTTCTCCTCCTTCAGTTCCGAGAGTCGGTTCAACCGTCTCGGCCGAAAATAGCCTCCGTTCCCACCAAATTCGGAGTTTGTTGCCATAAAAAATGGACCGTTTCACTGCGAAACTGGGGTCCGTTCAAATGTGATTTTATCCTCAATGAAGACACCTGGGAGAAAACTTAAGGAGGTTATTATAGATGGGCATGTGTTGGACAAAAACCTCCTTCAGTTTCGCAAAATTCATCTCCAGCTGGCCGTGGCAGCTCCTCCAAAATCGGGACTGAAACGGAAAATGACAAATCTTGAAAAATAGGCCTCAAAGAGGCCTTCGACCTGCTCTGCTCGTAACTTCGTTGCAAAAACAGAAAAAAGGGTTTTGTTCCCCATCCTGTGCTGACCAAAAACCTCTCTCGGATTTTAAACATTCGCCTCCGTTTGCTCAGAATCTGACCCGGAAGGTGAGTGGTAAATTAGGCAAAAAATGGTAAACTTGGGCAAAAGTGGTTTTTGGGCGGGAAAAAATTCCGGACCCCCCCCCCCCTCGTTAAATCCCGAATGCCCAGGGGGGTCYGGAATTGCACCTGGACCGTAGATCTRGGTGATCAAAATAGGACCGTTTAAAATAGCTTGGGTTTTAATTTAATTCCGGACCCCCCCCTTTTCGTTAAATTTCGGACTCACGGGGGGGGTCCGGAATTTAACATACGCCATTGATTAAACTTAGGGGTATATGGAAAGGGACGCGGGAGTATGGAAGTAGGCGGGAGTTTTAGGGGTGTTAGTGGAGGATGAGGGGGGATGACGTAGGGAGATGGGGGTAGTGGAGGTAGGTGGGGGGGATGGGACGTGAGGGAGGATGAGTGGGGTAGGGGGGTACGTAGGGTAGAAAGGTACGTGGGTGAGGGGATGTGGAGTGAGGTGAGGGATGGGGTAGTTTAGGACTTTAGGATAGTTAGTTTTTTAATTTTTAATTTTTGTTTTTGCTTTATGTTTTTTATTATTTAATGTTTTGTTTTTATTCTATTATATTTTTAATTTTAAATACTTTTTATTATTTTTTTTTTTACTTTTTAATGTTTTTTAATATTTTATTTATTTATTCAATTTTTATTTTGTTTTATTTCTTTTTATGTTTTATTAAAATGTTTTATTATATTTTATTGTTTTTTTTGTTTTATAATGTATTTTATTAATTTTAGCTTTTTAATATTTTTTTAATGTTTTAATTTTTATTTACTTTTTGTTATTTTTTAATATTATTAAATTTTTTGTTTTCGTATATGTTTTATTTTAATTTAAAATTAACCTGACTTTTAACCTAGATTACTAACTTAAATTTATTAACCTAATTAATAATTAATTAATTAAACATTAATTAATGATTAATTAATTAGTAAAAGAGTTGTTTATTAATCAATTTAAACATAATCTAACCCTATTACTAATATTTTGTTTATCCTAAGTCCACTTACGCAGGGATGGAAGGCAGGATAATGGAGGCTGAATAAAGACAAGGGGGAGAGGATGCAGCGGATGAAGGATGCAGAAGGTGATGGAGGACTGAGCGACAAGAGTGGAGGGAGGAAACAGAATCACCTGAGCTATACTTCGTCACCCGGAGAGATGCCAAATAGATACATATTAGTCAGAAGACTGATTCCCATAATTTATGGGGTGATAACACATGTGCACCTATGCATGTAGATGACACTTGTAAGGATGAATAATAAGATTAATAGAATTTAAAAAATACTAAATTTGCACAAGTGGGATACGTGTCAAAAACTCCATTGGTTAAAAAAGGAGGTTCTTGAGAAGAAGTGACGATCTCGATGGATATCGATGGACACCCACCTATTCCACTGGCTCAATGAACAATTTTTCATTTTGGCATTTGTTTTATATGTTTTCGGGACCCAAAATTGGGGGGCCATTTTGAGGCCCTAAACGATGTTTTTTTGTCTTGACAACGCCTAACATGTAGCTGAAGAAAAATACTAGGATGAATTGAATATGTACTCCTTGGTCATACCTTTCCAATGATGTTTTGAGTGCCATAAACAGAGATCATATATAAAAGTTACACGCTCAGGAAGTTAATATATCAACTACCCCCATTAGGGCCCACAAACCTTTTGGCATTTCATCTCCCAAGGTTAGGGTTTTGGATGTTTAGGGTTTTCTCATTTACATTTTATGTTAAAAGGGCCTTTGGATCCTCATTGTACTCATCTTCTTGGGAATGAGCATAGCTGTCACATGTGTTCTCAGAGATAAGTTTCCACCATTCAAGTAATTTTGTTTCAGTCCGCATTTTTATAGTTTCAACATATTCTCTTTATTAATATAAGTCAAGTTTTATTGTATCTTTGTGTATGTATTTTTTATACATCTATATTTCATTTCATTCCATTTATAAATATGAATTAGTGGTATTAGAGATGTCTACTCTTATTTGTTTCTCTGTGCATATCCCCAACGCGGTCAGGGTATAAGGAGTTGGGATTGAAAGTGGTTGAACCCTTCCAATATTGTTCTCTTTGATCCCGACGACCTCCCATGGAGGAATAAAACTGAGAAAAAGGAGAAGGAGATACAATAAAATATTTCTCGAGGAATCACTTGCATGAAAAAGGAACAAGACGATGGATAACTTCACACGGATCCTTTGACAATTCCCAACAAGTGACACATCTTCATCAAGAGACAATTTTGGAAGAACTGCCCCATTCAAGGTACAAGTCAATTTTGATATCCCGTTATTTCAAGGTCAGATAGATGCATATGTTGTAGATAAATGGTTGAATTTGCTAGAAAGGTATTTTTCAATCCATAATTTTTCCTATATAGAAACGATTACCTTTGTGCTCCTTGAGACTGCCCCCCATGTAAAATATTGGTGGGAGACATATTGTGAGCAAAGGGCCACTGAGGAATCTGCAATATTTGTAGTCACACCCACTTGGGATTCTTTAAGGGATGTTATTTAGGAATAACACTACCCTTTTGGAAGCTACAATGACCAATATACGAGATGGACCACACTGCGATAGGAAAGGGACTGGATAGTACCATATTTCACAAATGTCTTCCATACTTTCCACACCAAGTTGGGTATCAAAGACTACAAGCTAAATATAGTTCTCAAGTACTGTGTATGTATGCATAGATACATCCAAAAAGAAATTGAGTTTCTAGAAATCTCATCACTGAGTGCAGCCTATTGATATGCTATCAAAATCGAGCAAAAATTTAAACAAAAGAAGCGAGAGTTTTGATCTACAAATTCCTCATAGTAGAAGTAGGAAAAAGGTGGCCCTAAACCATACAAAAAAGAAAAAATAAAGGATGCACCCCCTCAAGAAAACCAGTCGAAGCCAAAAACGAAGAAGATAAATGATAAGACAAAGAAAGACAATGTGAAGTGTTGTGAATTCCATAAAAACCCCTAACATAACATTGATGAATGTCACTCGAAGTAGTCGTTGGTGGCCGAGATGAAGGAATCAATTAGAAGTAGGTTCAGACTCTGAATCACATCCAGGGAAGCAGATAATTTATGTAGAACCCAGTTCCATTGTCACTATCACCAAGGTCCACTCAAGTGAACTAGAATAATTAGAGGAAGGTGAACACCTTTTTCACTCGCAGATGTGGGTGAAGGGTGCTCCACTACATTTCATTTTTGATATCAGAAGTCAAAAGAACCTTATGTCGGTAGAGGTCGTCAAGCGGGTGCACCTACTGATGACACCACACTCGCAACCCTATACCATTGGCGGGCTCCACCAAGGAAGAGATATTCGTGTCAACCAACAGTGCCATCTACCCTATGGTATCAATCCCTTCAAGGATGAGGTATTGGGTGATATTTCCCCCCTTGAAGTTTGTGATGTTCTTTTAGGCCATCCATACTTGTGGAAATGGCATGTTGTATATGATTCTAGGCCTCACAATGTTATTATAAGTTTAGGTAGATAATTTTACTTGATACCAGAGGTAGCTTCACCTACCTCCATTTCTTTAATCTCTGGTAAGCAATGCAGAAGGTCATTTCTCAAAATAAGAAATTTTTCTTCTTCGCGATTCAATATCAATGTGAACAAAAGGTCACAACCACATCCATGACCTCTACACAGGGCCTCTCCACGCAACAAAAGAAGGTGGACAATATCATGGAAGAATACAAAGACATATTCTCCTCACCCACTAGGGTAACATTGCAATTTCGGGTCAATCATTCAATCGATCTAACGCTAATTCACATCTACCCAACGGGTCATTCTATCACTGCTCTCTGATGGAGAATGAAGAAATCAAGTGACAGATCCAAGAATTTCTTCAAAAGGGGCACATCTGATCCATTTCCTCACCCCGTGGGAGCCTAATTGTACTCATGCAAAAGAAATATGGGACTTGGTGACTCTGCGCTGATTAAAGTGAACTAAAAAAAATTACAGTCAGGAATCGATACCCAATTCCCCTAATTGACGATTGTCTTCACTATCTCAAGGGAGACAATTTTTACAGTAAGATTGACTTGAAGTCTGGCTACCACCATGTCCAAATAGAATAGAATGATGTATGAAAGACTACTTTCAAGTCCAAACAAATTCTTTTCGAATGGCTAGTCATTCCTTTTGGTGTAACAAATGCTCCAACAACTTTCATGAGATTTATGGATGATACACTGCGGCCTTTCTCTAATTATTTTTTGGTAGTATATATGGATGATATCCTCATATTCGAAAATCCTTTGGTAGAACAGTTGCATCATATCCAATAGGTCCGTCACAATCTCCAACAACACAATATTCATGCTAACTTGGAAAAATCCTACTTCGACATGAACATGGTTCAATACCTAGGATACATTGTTGATGAGCATGGTGTGCATGTGGATCCATCCAAGATCCAATTTATTCGTGACTGACCATCCCTGAGCACACTAACTAAGCTCCAAAGTTTTCTAGGACTTGCCAACTTCTATCACAAGTTCCTGTTGGGATTATCCCATATTGCATGGGCCTCCAACCAAGTGACAAAGGATGGTGGAAAGGAAAATTTCATTTGGGGGAAGTCACAACAAAAAGAGTTTGATGATTTGAAACATCGCTTGTGATCAACTCCAATACTCTTCTTACCCAATATGCAAAAACCTTTTGAGATTGAGATCAATGCCTCAAACTATGTCGTGGGTGCAATTATCATACAAAACAGTCATTTGGTGGCATATCATAGTGAGACACTATCATATGTTGGCTTCAAGTAACCCACCTATGAAAAACAAATGTATTCCATTATAGAAGCCTTTCGACAATGGAAGCACTACATTCTTGGGAAGGAGACATTCATCCACATTGATAATAAGACTCTGTAGTTCATGCAGACAGAAGGAAAATTGTACAATGACTTCCATCAAAAGTGGTCCACATACTTGAAAAAGTTCCATATCAACATCAAATATCAAGAAAGGAGCACCAATCATGTCATTGACTACCTCATTCGACCTCTAGTTGCAGTGTTAAATATAGTTCTCCACTCTTGTGGCCATGGGACATTCGAGTATCCCCAAATCTAAAAGAGCGATCCTGACTTCACTACCAGTTACCAGATGTTGGGGACATGTTTGACTTCCACTGACTTTCATCTTTAGGTTGGAATTGTATTCCATCTAGTCCACCTCTATGTTCCTTCAAGAGAGCATGCAAATATTATTTTGGAAGCTCACTACAGTCATATGGCATGACATTTTGACATAGAAAATACTGTGGAAGTACTACATAATCATTTCTATTGGTTGAAACTTAGACATGATGTTA
Organism: Picea mariana; assembly: GCA_032191745.1. Classification (NCBI taxonomy): domain Eukaryota; kingdom Viridiplantae; phylum Streptophyta; class Pinopsida; order Pinales; family Pinaceae; genus Picea; species Picea mariana. The sequence continues at coordinate 40,651 of JASDQU010240964.1, forward strand.
GCAAGTATATCAAGTCATGCACTTCCTGTGCCATTTCCAAACCAACCACTAAGAAGAAAGGCTTGTATGCCCCTCTTCCTACTCCTGACAGGCTGTGGGAATCCATCTCGATGAACTACATGTCGGGAATTCCCTTAATCATGTAGGTAAATTACTGTGTTTTTTTTGTGGTTGATCAGTTTTCTAATATGGCCATCCTAACATCCAGTAAGAAGAATATCATAGCAGAGGCCACTGTGAAGCTCTTCCTCAAATGGGTGTCGGTATACTTCGCAATCCCACATACCATCATATCAGATCGGGACAAAATGTTCCTAAGCAAATTTTGGTCTAGCTTATGGTCACCATTGGACACAAAGCTCACCAAATCCATTGCCTTCCACTCCCAAACTGATGGCCAGATAAAGTTCATCAACATAATGATCGTGCATATCTTGTGCATGTGCAACTCCAAACATCTGTGCACACGGGATGATAGTCTCCCTTATGTTCAACACAACTACAAAAAATCCCTTCATAGCTCGACCAACCACAGTTCCTTTTAGGCAGGGATGGAATTTAAACCATTGGGTCCCATCGATGTTGTGCTACACTTGGTATCCACACAGGAAAAATCATCCCATGCTCAATATGAGGCTGATAAAACCATCAAGTTTATTGAACAAATTCAACACGTCCGACAACAGGTCCATGCTATTTTACTTAAAGGAAATGATAAGTACAAATATTACCATGATCAACACTGGGTGCCACAAATGTTTCAGGTGGGAGACAAGGTCTGGTTACATTTGTAGAAATACCTCCTTACAGGACCACATTGGAAGCTTCATCCACTTAGATATAGAACTTACAAAAACACCAAGGTTGTGGGTGACAATGCTTTTGAGCTCAATATTCCCTACTACATTTGGGTCATTTTGCAACGACTCTTTCGAATTTCTTGCGACGTTATGTCGTGGATATTGAGACGAATCTTGGGTCTCCAAAATGTCGCTTCACATGTCATGGAAAGTGTGACAAACATAAGAAAACATCACAAGAGAGATGACCCAGGGAAGTTGTCACAAGCGACATGACCAACGATGGTCATCACAATAAATATGACCAACAATGGTCATCACAAGAGTGAAAAAATAGTTATGTTGTCGCAAGAGAGAAAAAATAGGGATATTGTCGTCAGAGTGAAAAAGAAGGGATATCGTTGAAAAAGTGAAGAAGTAGCACTATCATCTCAAGAGTGACTGACGTAGACCCCAAAACCCTCAGATCGAGGTCCACATAGGATATTTCAATTTGGCCCCCTTAGAGTCTGACTGGCTCTTTTATTTCCTCTCGGGAAATTCTTCACACACCCAACTAAGTGTGTTTCACAGGTCCTTCTGAGTTATGCTCACATGATCTTTGCATTGGCATGAACTCCACAATCAACACCCAACTGTCATGGGGAATTCCCCTTTTCTTTTCTTTTCGAGATACCGTATTTCACGATTTCGCGAGTCTTGATGTCGAGTGTCTTACCTCTTCTACCCCCGAAACCCAAAATGCTGAAATCGGTTTCTTTTCCTAGGATTTTGCGAACTGGGAGTTCAAAATTCTTGATTCCAAATCACTCTCTCCTTGAGATCCTGAATCCCGAATTGTCGAAATGTCGAAAGGTTCCTTTGAAGCTATTTCGCATTTCATGATTTCGAATCTTCTTATATGGAGCACCATACTCCTTGTCAACAGGAATGATGAAATGCCGATTACCAAAATTCTTAGAAATGTCCTGCTGTGACTTGTGATTTTGAGCTTTCCTCCCCTTTGTGTCCCAATCACTCATCATCAAGACCTCCGAAACCCCGAATTCTGAAGTTTCGAAATTCCGACCTTGTCACTCTTTGCCTTTTTACACAAAAACTCTTTTCGTGTTTTGGGGATTCGATCAACCAAAGGTTTCATCCACACTTCGGAATTATGACCCCCGAAATGCCAAATTATCTACGGAGTCCCGATCCAATGGTCCTCTCGTTACTGGAGCCAACGAATATGATCTTCTCATCACTTCTCAACTTCGTGATTTGTAACAACCAACTCTTGCCCTTTCTTCCGGCGAACCTCCAAAATCATGAGAACGGATCAATGGTCTTCCTGAACATGATCAACGGTCCCTGTTGATTCTAGAAACCCAAAATAATGGTTATCCTTCCCCTTATCCGCCTTGCACCTTCTTTAGATCTTACGATCCTTGCAACTTCACGAGTTCTCCACAGAGATTCTCGACTGTCCAATTTCCTCCTCCAGGACCTCTGGCCCAAAATCGACTCTGCGATCTTTCTCTAGGTCTTAACCTCTGCAAAACAACTTGAATTTGATACCTTCTCTTGAACTCTTCGAAGGAACTAACCTTCTTGAGCTTCCTTAGAAAACTCAAATCTTCAAGAAGACTCCTGCATGCACTCCTTACGGAAACTCTTTCAAATACCTCTGAGTATTTGAATCTTTCGACTCTGTGCAACTCTGCAATGGTAGTATTTCTTTCCTCCACCTTATTTGAAAACTTCTAAGGTATTTGTGAGACTACACACACCTTGCACGACTTCTGTTCTCTACTCACACTCTATTGGAACAAGAACAACAGTATCCCTCCTAAGCTTTGAGAGACAAACTCTGAACTTCTGTCAATGCACTCCTTGTGGACGTTTTCACTGCACTCCTTGCAAGAACTCTTGCTCATGAAGAGAAACAATTGAAACTCCTTCTCTTACTCTCTCAGACTTCAAACATTTACATGAAATCATACATTATCACAGCATAACAGAAATGCAAAAAAGAGAAAATACAACCACAAAAGCACACTATTTAGCATGTAGAAACAAAAAGCATCATAACACCATGATCTGAATCAAAGCTCCATATATTAAATTAAAGATATTGTACATGGGTTCTTCACACAACTTTCTTCTACTGCTCTCTCTTGTTCTCTTCTGTGCTCAATGATACAATGATACAAAGATACAAAGATGAGGGTGTCTATATATTTTTTCCCTCCTGCTCCTAAAATTGTCTAATCTACATTTCAAATCTACCTACTTTCATTAAATGGGCTTAAATGCCCCTTTACACTTGCAGATCAGAGTGGATCACTCTAGATTTGTTACAGCGTCTAAGGTTTAAATGCAAGTATGCATCTTAATTCATTACATTAATGTTCGCACATTTCCTTTCAAAGCATTTCAAAATATTTTTTAAACATGCCAAAATGTGCTGGCACTTTTCCAAACTGGCTTCTCCCTTCACGCTCGCTTGCTGCTCATGATGCTCCTGCATCATACTCCCTCACTTGAAAATTTTCATGGAATCCCATTCATGAGCTCTTGCACTCTCTGTCCATGCTTCTGAATTTCTGCTCCATCTTCCCAACTGGCATCTTCAATTGGATGGCCCTTCCATTTGACTAAGTACTCAAAATACTCTTTTCTCCTGGTCCTCTTGTTGACTCTCTTGTCAAGTATACTTTCCATCTGTGGATTTTCAGCTATAGGCAGTTGTTTAGCTCACTGAACCTCTATATGTTTAATGTCTTCTCCTGCTTCTTCATCTTTATAAGGGTACAAATATGAGATATTAAATATCGGTGAAATTTTTATTCCATCGAGTAACTCGATCTCATATGCGTTTGCCCCAAATTTTTTTATGACCTTGCATGGTCCAATATTCTTCATTTTCATTTTTTTATATGTTCCCCTTGGGAAGCTTTCTTTCCTTAGATGTGCAAGAATCAGATCGCCAACTTCAAATTGAAGTTCTTTCCTGTGTTGATCTGCTCTCCCTTTATACTCCTGGCTCGAGTTTTTCAGTTGGTCCTTCACTTGGTTGTGAAGTTCCTTCATTGCCTCTGCAAAATCTTCTGCACTAGCACTTTTAGTTTCATCCTGTTCTGAATCTTTCAATTTAGAAACCCCTCTTGGCTGCATTCCGTATGCAATTTGGAATGGACTATGTCCTGTGCTCCTGTTGAGGGAGTCATTATAAGAAAATTCCATCTATGGCAGAATGTGATCCCACTCACTGTGGTGTTTAGTCACTAGGCTCCTCAACAAATCTCCCAAGATCTTGTTCACAACTTCTATCTACCCATCCGTTTGAGGATGATATGTTGAGCTAAATGACAAAATTATCCCTAGCTTCTTCCATAAATTCCTCCAAAAATGTCCCCCGAACTTGGTATCCCAATCTGAAATAATACTCCTTGGTAAGCCGTGAAGTCTAACGACTTCATTGAAAAACAGGTTTGCAATGTGCGTTGCATTGCTGGTTTTCTGACATGGTATAAAATGTGCCATCTTTGAAAATCTATCTACCACCACAAAGATTGAATCAAACCCTCTTTGTGTCCTTGGCAACCCCAATATAAAATCTATGCTCACTGCATCCCATGGCCTCTCAGGTATGAATAATGGTTGGTATAACCCTGTGTTCTACCTTTTTCCTTTTGAGTGTTGACAAATCCTGCATCTGTCCACAAATATTTTGACATCGGCCCTCATCCCCGGCCAAAAATATGAGCTATTTAATTTCGAGAACATTTTATCATGACCGAAATGTCCGACCAATCCTCCACTGTGTTTTTCTTTCAACAGATTCTCCCTCATGGAGCATTTTGGAATACACAGTGGATTTCCTCTGAATAATTATCCATCCTGGATCATATATTTAGTCCATTGACTTTTGTCCCTGAGAATTGGATTCTCAGATGCCTCATATGCCTCTTTTAAATTTGAATCATCTCTGTACATGTCCTTGAGGTTATCAAAACCCAATGTTTTGACTCTGAACTCCTGCATAAGAAAACATTTCTTGCTCAAAGCATCAGCAACTTTCTTAGAAGTTCCAGAAATATGTTTAATTACAAAAGTAAAATTGTGCATATATTCAACCCATTTAACATGTCCTTGCTTCAGCTTCTCTTGTTGAGTCACGAATTGTAAAGCATGATTGTCACTGTACAATACAAACTCTTTAGGAACCAAATAATGCCTCCACTTCTTCAGCGCTTGTATGACCGCATAAAATTCCTTGTCATACATGAAGTATTTCACTTTCACTTCATTCAGTTTCTCACTGAAGTATGCAATCGGTCTATCGTCTTGGCTCAAGACCACTCCTATCGCAAATCCACTTGTGTCACATTTTACCTAAAATGTCTTGTTGAAATATGGCAACACCAGAATTGGCGGTTCAATAATATTCCTTTTCAACTGATTGAAACTTTTCTCTGCTTCTTCTATCCAGTGAAAAGAATTATGTCTTTTCTTCACCATGTCCATCATTGGTGCACTACTTCTACTAAAATTTCTAATAAATTTCCTGTAAAAAGTAGCCAATCCATGAAAGCTTCTAACTTCAAATATACTCTTCGGCGATGGCCAATTCTTAATCACCTCCACTTTATCTGGATCCATTTTCATCTTATCTATAGAGATAACAAACCCCAAATAAATGAGTTATGTCCTCATAAATGATGATTTCTTCATATTTATCAGCAACTTCTCTTGTTGTAATCTCTTCATCACTGTAGCCAAATGCTTCAAGTGCTCTGTTTTTGTTCTACTGAAAATCAGTATATCGTCAAGATATACAATGGCGAATTTCTCGATAAAATCCTTCAGGACTTCATTCATCAACCTCATGAAATTACTAGGTGCATTTGTTAAGACAAATGGCATAACAAGACATTTGTACATCCCTTCATTTTTCTTGAAGGCTATCTTCCATTCATCACCTTCTCTCATCTGAATTTGATGATAACTTCTTTTCAAATCAATATTTGAAAAATATTTTGCTCCACTCAAGAAATCCATCAAATCATCCATCCTCTGCAAAGGAAATCTATATCTGATGGTAATCTTGTTGATTTCCATTGAGTCTATACACATCCTCCAGCCTCCATCTTTCTTTGGGCTGAGCACTGTTGGAACAACACATGGACTCAAGCTTTCTATAACCAATCCCTTGTCCATTAAGTCCTGGACTTGTCTTTTGACCTCTTCATTTTCCTGCGGCGTCAATCTGTACACTGATTTGTTTGGTAAACTAGTGCCGGGTATGATATCAATATGATGACTTATACTCCTGATCGGTGGCAACGAACAAGGTAGTTCATCCACTACTATATCAGTGAATTCTTCCAGTAACCTCTAGATTACCTCCGGTAAATCATCCACTCTTATACTAGTTAAAACAATTCTAGGTTTCCTGACCACAATGAATTGTGTGTCTTCCTTCTTCTTAACCTCCTTAAGAAGTTCCTTCCCACTCATGATAAGTACAATGTTGTTTACCTCAGGTTTTACTTCTTTATCCTTAATCGACAACAACATTTGAGTTCTCCCATTCTTCTCCAGGGTGTATGTTTTCTTTCTCCCATCATGAATCACATTCTTGTCATATTGCCATGGTATACCCAGCAATAGATGACAAACATCCATGGGAATGACATCACACAGTATTCCATCCTTGTATCCCCCTATTTTAAACTCAACTAAACATTTTTTAGTGACATTTACCTGATGTCCTTTTTGTAGCCATGAAACTCTGTATGGGTTGGGATGTTCAATAGTCTCCAGCTCCATATTTTCTACCATCTCTGTAGAAACGAGGTTGTCTGTGCTACCAATGTCCATGATGACCTTGCATACTAAGTCTTTGGTCTTGCAAGCAGTCCGAAACAATTTGTTCCTTTGGGATAGATTCTCTACCTCCTTATCTGGCGTTAAGAGAAATTTCCTCATCATCAGTGATCTTCTGCCCTCAGCATCTTCTGCCTCAACATTCTGTCCTTGTGCTTCAACAATGTGAGTTTCACCTCCTTATTTTTTTCTATCTGGACATTCGTAAGATTTATGTCCATTTTTCCCGTAGGTAAAACATTTTATTTCTCCACCTCTGCCTCTTCCTCTTCCTCTGGTTCAACGAAAAGTATTTCTATCGGCATACTGTCCTCTCTATGAGCTTCCACCTCTCTCAGTTTGAGTTTGAGGTTTCTTCGGCTCTTCTTTAGGTTTCTGATTCCTATCTTGGGCAATTGTTTTGCCTCTGGCCTGACTTCTGCCTCGACCTCTTTGACCTTTCCTTTAGTTCAATTTCTCTTCAGCTCTCAGAGCCATCTGATAAGCATCCTCCACATTCTAGAGTGTCATCATGATCATCTCATCTTGAATGTCATATCTCATACCATTCATGTACCTTGAGACTTTTTTATCATATCTTTCCCAGTGACCTACTATAATATTGATAGTGTAGAACTCCTCAGTCTGTTCTTTCACTAATCCCATCTTCTGTCTCAAATTCTGCATCCTCTGAAACAAAGTAATTTGATAATCTTTGGGTATGAATTTTTCCTTCATATTTGCAACCATTCTATCCCAACTCTTAATTTTTTTCTTACCCTTGCAGCATCTGTCAGCTTGCAGTTCATCCCACCACAATGTTGCATGTCCTTTAAGTCTTGTGACAACATGTTTTACCTTCTTGTCTTCCTCAACATATTCATAGTCAAAATACTTATCTAGAGCTCTAATCCAATCTAGAAGATATTCAACATCCAGGTTTCCTTCATAAACTGGAATGCCTATTTTTTCTCTAGCACCTATCCTTGCAACAGCCCTGAACATGCGTTCATATGCTACATATTCTGTTGCAACTTCTTCTCCTTCGTTTCTAGCTTCATTTTCACTTTCATCCTTGCTGATATCCATAACGTTGACTGTGCGCCTCTGTGTTGTCTCCATGGCATCAAGCCTAGCATGTAGTTCACGCATTTCTCTTTCCACTGCTGGATCAGGCATTGGTCTCTCTCTCCTTCTCGGTGGCATGGATGCAAATATCTTATCTTTTCTCTGCTACAAAAAGGAAAGAACTCTTTCTATGCTCTGATACCACACTGACACAGACCCCAAAACCCTCAGATCGAGGTCCGCACAGGATCTTTCAATTCGGCCCCCTTAGAATCTGACTGGCTCTTTTATTTCCTCTCGGGAAATTCTTCACACACCCAACTGAGTGTGTTTCATAGGTCCTTATGAGTTATGCTCATGTGATCTATGCATCAGCATGAACTCCATGATCAACACCCAACTGTCATGGGGAATTCCCCTTTTCTTTTCTTTTTGGGATACTAGATTTTGCGAATCCTCATGTTGAGCGTCTTACCTCTTCGACCCCTGAAACCCAAAATGCCAAAATGTGTTTATTTTCTTGGGATTTCACGAACTAGGAGTTTGAAAATCTCGATTCCAAATCATTGCCTCCTCGAGATCCCTTATCCTGAATTGTCCAAATGACGAAACGCTCCTTTGAAGGTATTTCGCTTTTCGCGATTTCGAAGCTTCTTATATGGAGCACCCTACTCCTTGTCAACAGGAATGCTGAAATGTCGATTCCCAAAATTCTTACATATGTCCTACTGCGACTTGTGATTTCGGGCTTTTCTCTCCTCTGTGTCCCGATCACTTGTCCTTAGGACCTCTGAAACCTCAAATTTTGAAGTTCCAGAATTCTGACCTTGTCACTCTTCGCCTTTTTATACGAAAACTCTTTTCTCATTTCGGGGATTCGATCAACCGAAGGTTTCATCCACACTTCAGACTTATGACCCCTGAAATGGAAAATTCTCTACAGAGTCCTGATCCAATGTTCCTCCCGTTACTGGATCCAACAGCTCTGATCTTCTTGTCACTTCGCAACTTCGCAAGTTGTAACAACCAACTCTTGCCCTTTCTTCTGATGAACCTCCAAAATCACGAGAATGTATCAATGGTCTTCCTGAACATGATCAATGGTCCATGTTGATTCTAGAAACCCAAAATGATGGTTATTCTTCCCCTTATCCGCCTTGTGACTTCTTCAGATCTTATGGTCCTCACAACTTCGCGAGTTCTCCATAGAGATTCTTGACCATCTGATTTCCTCCTCCAAGACCTCTGGCCCAAAATCGACTCTGTGATCTTTCTCTAGGTCCTAACCTCTACACAACAACTTGAATTTCCTGCCTTCTCTTAAATGCTTCGAACGCACTAACCTTCCTAAGTTTCCTTCACAAACTCGAATATTCAAGAAGACTCATGCACACACTCCTTTCGGAAACTCATTCAAATACCTTTGAGTATTTGAATCTTTTGACTCTTTGCAACTCTGCAATAGTAGTCTTTCTCTCCTCCACCTTAGTTGACAACTTCTAAGGTCTTCATGAGCCTGCGCACACCTTGCATGGATTCTATACTCTACTCACACTCTATTGGAACGAGAACAACGGTATCCCTCCTGAGATTTCAAAGACAAAATCTGAACTTCTGTCAATGCACTCCTTGTAGACATTTTCACTACACTCCTTGTAGGAACTCTTGCTCAGAAAGAGAAACAATTGAAAATCCTTCTCTTACTCTCTTAGACTTCAAACATTTACATGAAATCATACATTATCACAGCATAAAAGAAATTCAAACCAGAGAGAATACAACCACAAAAGCACACTATTCAACATGTAGAAACATAACGCATCATAACACCATGATTTGAATCAAAGCTCCATATATTAACTTAAAGATTCTGTACATGGGTTCTTCACACAACTTTCTGCTATTTCTCTCTCTTCTTATCTATATTCGTTTTCCCTCCTGCTCCTAAAACTATCTAATCTACATTTTAAATCTACCTACTTTCATTAACTAGGCTTAAATGCCTCTTTACACTTGCAGATCAGAGCAGATTGCCCTAGATATGTTACATCGTCTAAGGTTTAAATGCAAGTAGGCCTCTTAATTCATTACATTAATGTCCACACATTCCCTTTCAAAACATTTCAAAATATTTTTTAAACGTGCCAAAATGGGCTGGCGCTTTTCCCAGCTGACTTTTGCCTTCACACTCATTTGCTGCTAACGATGCTCTTGCATCAGTGACGATACCCTAGTTCATCGATCATTTGATGAATAGTATATATTTTTGTGATGAATTATCTATACTATCGACGAAAAAGGTTTGTCGATAGTATATATAATTTATCGCAAGAATCTATACTATTTGTCACTCTTGCGATGAAGGGACAATAGTTTTTCCCAATGTTTCGTTGCTATCACGACGACATATATTTATTTTAAAATAATAATAATAATTAATATCCTTGAACCCTATTTATTTATCTTGCAACATAGTGGACGAAGAATGAGTGATGTTTGAGATTTGTTTCCAAATTCTCCTCTTGGTGTCACGAAACCTCAAACGTTGAATTCTAATTATAAATATTTGTATAAAATATAATACAAAACAAAGGAGGATTCACTGGGAAATGGGTTGGGATGGGAAATATACTCAATCTGTCTTAAAAAACATCCCATTATACTCTTTCAATTCAAATACATCCAAGTCATAAAACAACAATGGATCAAAATAAAGGATGTCTTATTTGTTGCCTTATCATATTACATTCGGTGGAAGAGACACTAAAGCAAATGTAACAAGTAAACGTCGATGGCACATACATTGTTGATGTCAGAATCGATTTTTTAAATAAATTCAATCCAAAGTCTAATTTAGTAATTCTGCTAAAAGAAATCCCATTACCCATCCCCATTAATTATAATCAAAATTGGGTGGGAGGTGAGTAAGAAGGTGATGAAACAACACATCTTGATGTATTTTATCTGGCTATGGAATTGGATGTCGACTATGTTTATGTGGAGCTCCAGGTGGAATTTTTTTTCATAAAAATCATGCATGACAAGAAATCAATAATTTGTGATCATAGTTTCAAATTACTTTGAATCAATTAAAAAACTTGGTCACATTGTTGCATGATTACAATCCATAGGAACCAACATTGTAAAATTTACAACAACTTCCACTAATGTTACCAATGTGGCTTGGGGTTTTCAAATGTTTTCTCACTCTCAAGTTTTCATTATTGCATCAATGATTTCTATGAGACGGACAATTAGTTGGGTTCTTTGCTCAAATTTTGGTGGATATATTACATTTGTTTCCTTGGGAGTAGGGAAGGAATCAACTTCAAGTCAACTAGTATTGATGGATATAATAACCAAGTACAAGRTAAATAAATTGGGTAGAGATACTAAGTTTTTTGGAATCATAGGAAATCCAATATGTCACAAAAAAGGACCAATTTTGCAGAATCATGCATTAAGAGATATAGKACCAATTTTTCCCCATATATCTATTACAAACTAGTGATATCATGAAATGGAACTTCATGTTTTCTTTTAGTTGGAAAGTACAAAGTTACTAACATGAAGAAAATTAATTTTCTCCTAGAAACTCGAATATCTTTTGTTTTAAGTACCTTTCTAAGCCTCTATTGGCATAAAGGGSATATATTTTGTCTCCTACATTGTAAGAGCTATTAATGACACTTGTAATCCATATGCTATATCAATTTCTCCCAAATTTGTATCCATGTTTATGCTAATGTCTCTATCATATCTCTCACGTGAAAGCAAGGGTGAATTTATGGGAGCATCCGCTATATTTTTTTTGGGTTACTTTCTCATCTCTTTTCTTAAGAACATAACAATTCGTATTGAGTAAAAAGTGGGAGTATGCTACATGGTTCCATAAGGAGACACCATAGTGGTGATCCAAATACAACAATTATAATAATGATATAGAAAGATAAAACTTCTATTTTCAATGCCTTCTATATATGTAGTGAAATCCATGATGCTAATATTATATTCATTTGTTTTTTTCAAAGAGATGGCCTATCATTTGAAGTGAAAATGACACATTCGAGTTATGGTCATTTTTATGTGCAACCAATGGTTATAATCTAGTTAGAAAATTATACTTCATATGGATGCATGTCATATATTATGTAGGCCTTTCAGGACTATACTAAATATTTTTGCATTAGAAAAAATTCCAATGGCCTTCAAACAAACATTAGTGTTTGATTATTTTTCATTTATATGTATATCCATTGTTTGATTTTGCAAAGATGTGCTACAATGGTTTCAACAAATGGTAGGCAAATTGTTGTCACTTGTGGAATTGTTGTTCCAGTTATTTGTCTTGCGGTTTCCACTAAGAGTTTCACTTTCTAAGACACCATATGGGTGTTGAACGAGATTACTATGAAGATTTGACATTCTTACTAACAATGATGCTAAGGTGATGCAGTCAACAATAATAACTCTCTAAAATTCAATCCAAGTGAGACATTATATTCGTCATGAATAATAGATATTATATGTAAATAATCACTAAGAACATTGACAAATTTTGAAGGCATTCACCTTTATTTACTAAACTAGACTTCTTTTCAAGTCCCAAGTTATAAAAATAAAATAAAAAAATGGAGGTCTCTCTCTCTTTCAAGTTATGAAAATTATGTGATACTTGCATGAATTAATCTTTGTACCCCTTCTAAAGGAGATAGCTTAAGGGGTTGATCATTCAATAAAAGGTTATATCTCTTACTCTAATATCATATTTTATGTCTTATGTGTATGCAATAATTTTATGGATGTTTTGTTGTGTCTTTGTTGAGCATTCCATATGGTTGTTACATATATATCAGATATGTCCTTGACTGATAACACTTGTTGTTTGGTGGTTTTGTCACATATTATTTATCCATTTTCAAGTTCTATTTTCTACCTAGACTCCATAGCCCAATCACAAGGCATCAAGTCTTTCTTGGATTCTCACGTTATATCTTAAAATACAAAGATATTACCCTTCTACAGATCTGGTTTCCAAAAAACAAGAACTGACACCCCAAGAGAATTATTGAGCCCACATATCAAGTTTGACTAGGTCAACCTTAATCACACATTTTAATACAATACAAGTATAAATAAAATGACTCTATCCATAACTACAATTAGTAATAATGATACATGATCCATGGCCACATGTAGACAAAATAGTGTAATAAATCCAATAGTGTTAGACTACCCCACTATTAAGAAATTCATGAGCTACAAATAATCATTTGATGGGTGACCATCTAAATATGAAGGAATGTTCCTTAACATATTGACAAGAACCTTATACTACAACATCCTTCTCAACCACAAATACATACACATGTTGGTTGTGGAGCCTGATTATCTTCCTGATGCAGAGGTTCTTTGCTTTCAGCCGTGTCTATACTTCTGGGGTGTAAATACTTCATGGGGTATAGACACGGCTGAAAGCAAAGAACCTCTGCATCAGGAAGATAATCNAAAGGAAGGACCTGGCAATTTCTCTGGTGGACGTAGCCCACACTGGGTGAACCACGTAAATCTGTGTCTCTCTTGTATTGTGTGTCTTCTGTGTTTTGTTTCTGCATTTGTTTTATTTTATTGCTCCGCGGTCCTATTTTTCTAACAACACACTATTCATGTCATCATCTCTATCATTTTTTGGTGATGCATTCCCCCATGAGGCCTACATCATCACTATTGACCAACTCACATTAGGTAAACACTACCCAGTTTCCCCTTTGTCTTATTATTCTAATTAACCATATTCACCTCTAAACAAGTAAATAGGTTAATTATATGTCAAAAACATCTACACTAAGAAACTTCTATCACTAGCCTTTCCTTCATGAACACCTTCCCTAGTGATAATTCATCTAAATTGGATCCACGCAAAATATTGGTTATCAGTTCAAATGTTGTCAGGATCAATACATGAATAATTATAGTGGTATAATAAAGGATCATGACTATTGACAATGGAGGAGATGGGGTTTCTGGCATGAAGGGACCCATGCTATGCCAGGTGGTGTTTGCACCCATGATCTAATATTCTATTCCCAATTTAAGCATGGAGAAAAAGAAAAATAAAACATGAGAACCATACTAAAAAGATTAATTAGAAAAGACAAAGGAGAAGGCTAATGCTAGTCTTGGGGTAAGTTCTGGAGTTGGGGGACAACTAGCCTTCTAGTTCAACACCTAGCATTGTCATCCTTCAATAAATTCATGCCCAACTATTTTGTATGGGTTATTTGGCTCAAACTAAGAGGAAGTGTTTTCCAAATTCCCATGTGAATACTAAGAATGAGCCAAAGAGATAGAAGGATTTGTAACCTTCACAATTATCAAGAAAAAAAG
>JASDQU010240964.1:54775-66369 GCA_032191745.1 Picea mariana
AAAGGAAGGACCTGGCAATTTCTCTGGTGGACGTAGCCCACACTGGGTGAACCACGTAAATCTGTGTCTCTCTTGTATTGTGTGTCTTCTGTGTTTTGTTTCTGCATTTGTTTTATTTTATTGCTCCGCGGTCCTATTTTTCTAACAACACACTATTCATGTCATCATCTCTATCATTTTTTGGTGATGCATTCCCCCATGAGGCCTACATCATCACTATTGACCAACTCACATTAGGTAAACACTACCCAGTTTCCCCTTTGTCTTATTATTCTAATTAACCATATTCACCTCTAAACAAGTAAATAGGTTAATTATATGTCAAAAACATCTACACTAAGAAACTTCTATCACTAGCCTTTCCTTCATGAACACCTTCCCTAGTGATAATTCATCTAAATTGGATCCACGCAAAATATTGGTTATCAGTTCAAATGTTGTCAGGATCAATACATGAATAATTATAGTGGTATAATAAAGGATCATGACTATTGACAATGGAGGAGATGGGGTTTCTGGCATGAAGGGACCCATGCTATGCCAGGTGGTGTTTGCACCCATGATCTAATATTCTATTCCCAATTTAAGCATGGAGAAAAAGAAAAATAAAACATGAGAACCATACTAAAAAGATTAATTAGAAAAGACAAAGGAGAAGGCTAATGCTAGTCTTGGGGTAAGTTCTGGAGTTGGGGGACAACTAGCCTTCTAGTTCAACACCTAGCATTGTCATCCTTCAATAAATTCATGCCCAACTATTTTGTATGGGTTATTTGGCTCAAACTAAGAGGAAGTGTTTTCCAAATTCCCATGTGAATACTAAGAATGAGCCAAAGAGATAGAAGGATTTGTAACCTTCACAATTATCAAGAAAAAAAGRATTAATAAAAGTCAATTAAATGTTGTTTTTTGCATTTGGGTTTCCAAAGAAAATAATATGTCACCATGTTATGGATTTCTATGCGATTGTGGTGTAAATAATGATGATATATACTATAAAGGGAATAATTATCTAGTTTGGAATTCCTCATTTAAATCTAAAGTKTTATTTGAATTACATTCCTCTCATATGGTGGTTCATTATCTCTTTCATAAAACATATGATAGGATTAAGAATTCTTTCTTTTGGAAAGGCATGAAGGAAATCCACAAATTTGAGGCAGAATGTGATACTTGTCAATGGTGCAACTAACTATAGTATTCGTCTCAAGCGCGGCGAACTAAATCTAAAGAAGCAAATCTAAATATAAATCTGACACAAACAATGCACATCATCTCCCAAGATCTTAGATCCTTCAGTTGACATAATAAATGCACAATTAATTTAACCATTGCTTTTATTATTAGTAAGGTGCCATTTTTAATAGGGAGATTATTTGACCCATTAAGCTACAAGTTGCACTCTTAGGCCATTTGAATTCCCACCATTAGAATATTTGATACACATTAAACATAAAAAATATATCCTTATTTCATTGTCCATATCAATATTATGTACATATTCAAATGAATAAAATGAAAGAAGTTTGGAAATATTGAAACCCACAAACAAGGCAGACTCATACAAACAAGCATGTAAAATTTAAATCCAAACTTGAACAATTCAATCTCTTAAATTTCACATTTACCAATGCCTTCACATCCCAAGGACGATATCCATGGAGCCACAAATTGATGCAGAAATTGTATGTCAAGGCCATTAGAACCAATAAAACCAAGGAGTATTATAGAGGCAGAGCTTGTGGTTTAAGTTATATACGCGATTTCTTTCATATCGTATCGTATATTATAATAACGGATATCTCCTTAGCCAACGAATCTCGAACTCAATCCAGACAGGCCCAATCAATATATTCAAGACTAAGAGAATATGAAATTATCATTAAGTGTATAATAAAATTACATTCACAAATATATACAAGCCATATACAAAGCCTTGTATATATTATCAGATGAAGAAGTACCCATACTCTCAATGCATTATATGCATAATTACATGTTCAACTATATAATGTACATCTAATTGTCTTATAAAATTATTACACATCATCAATTTCTTTTAGTCTTCTTTTGTGTTTTCCAATTCTTAAGTAATTCATCCATCTCCATGTCTTCGTTTACTGGGTGATCTTCAATAGTTCATGTTGGTTGAGTCCTTTCACGGTGATAAAATCTGGTATCGTACCCATGACATGGAGGCTTCTTTGAGGGGCCATCACCTACAAAAACAAAAAATATTAAATTTATATGGCCAATTTTTAAATATCATTGAAGTAGTTCATTAATATTAAAACAAAATTCTTCAATGTAATTATTTATTTGGTCCACTAGTCGACACCATTGGTATGTCTTCTCTATTCACATGATCTTCAGGTCGAGGAGGCTCAACTAAAACATTTTCTCCCATTGAAACGATAAAATTTACAAGGACAAAACTGTTGGCAGGGATTGCAGTTTGCACAGTTTGCACAGGACTTGGTTTTGTCATTAATGTTAAACATTAAAATGCCAAAGGGGGATTTTGTTGTTTAGTTTTCATAGGCACCATGGTTCCTAATTCGGAGATCAACATGCCTTTTGACATACCGAAACGCAAAGTCACATGATTCTGGGAGTTTCTGTTTTGGGATTTCGATAGTTTCTATTTTGGGATTTTTGCATGGTAAGAAAAAAATCCAACATCACGAAGTCCCGGATGTTGAAATACCGAAAGGGACACACGTCACATGATTCCAGTAGTTTCTATTTCAAGATTTCAGGATTTTCTATTTCGGGATTTTTGCATGGTAAGAAAAAACTCCAACATCACGAAGTGCCGAATGCCGAAATACTGAAAGGGACACACGTCACATGATCTATGGTTTCAAGAGTTTTGAATTGTTGAAGGTCATGAAGACTTGATGGAGAAAATACCAAAACCTTGACAACCATCCATCTCGATGAATGATTCAGTCATATCCGTTGGATTAAGCATTGGACGAGTAATATAAGAGTTGTATATGACCGTTGATCTATCCTCGAGAAGTTAACAAAACTGTCTGATCTATGTCAACCAGATCAAAAGTGAAGCCGTCAGATCATTTCAGGGTTCGTGACTTGGAGTGTCGAAACACTTCATCACAAAAATGAAGAAATACTGAAATGTGAAATGCCGAAAATTTTGAGGTTTGTGACTTGGAGTGTCGAAACACTTCATCACATAAATTCTGAAACGCCGAAATGCGAAACGCCAAAAATTTCAGGGTTCGTGACTTGGAGTGTCGAAACATTTCATCATAGAAATGCCGAAATGCTGAAATGTGAAATTTTAAAATACCTTTTTGGTGTAGGAAGTGGTTACCACTGATGGTCATGTGAGAGGGAGGAGCTGGCACGAGGCTAAGCTCTATTTCGAGATTCGTAACTTGAACTGTCAAGACTCTTCGACACAGGATTGCCAAAATGAAAAAATGCGAAATGCATTTCGATTAACCTGTGGTCACGACCAATGGACATATGGGTTAGTAGAAGTGGCTTTCCAAAGCGCTCAAGGGTTATTCTGTGATGAAAAATCAAAACAGATGTATGTTCATCGAACAGTGCTGGTTAAATATTCAAACCGATCATGTGGATATTGTTTGTCTTGATGCCTTGGCCAATAATAATTGTTGTAAGGAAGTTATCCAGTTATTGTAACTGATTCTTTGAATCCCGAGGGTTCGATTGTACGCACTGATGATACAAGAAGATGTATAAAGTGATTGTCACAAGAAAAGAGAAGGAGAGGATTATGGGAGATATATGGCTCTGTAAAATTTGAGGAAGAGAAAAGATAGAGGAGGGAAGACACATACACAGATTGATAAATCTAAGTGGTCTGGTCAAGAATGAATGGGATATGAATATAAAAAATAGAAAGGATTTGAATTCTTAATCTTTGACAAAGAAGATAAAGAGTTGGTTTGCAGGTTTTTAGTGACAGAGAATAATTTCATGGAGGTAGGGAGGAGCAAGGGGAGACTATAAAAGTCTCTTGTAGAAGTTGGTGCTTGTACATCTGGGAGTGGTATCTTCCATTCAATAGGTGCTGAAGAAACAGAGGTAGCAGCCTCATATGGGTTGTATCTGAGATAAAATATGAATGTAAAGAGAATTTGGAGCTTGTCTTTCATTCATAAGAAGAAGAGGTTTTTCCCTTTTTGGTTTCCTCATGAAAATCTTTGTGTCATTGTCTATTTATTTGATTGAATATTTATTTATTTGAATGATTTGTAGCAAGACATACATTAAAAGGCATAATCTGGGTTCATTGAGTAATCTGTTAAATAAAAAGAAAGAAATTTTATCTAACTAATTCACCTCCCCTCCTCTCAGTTAGGCTATCCTGTGTAACAATTGGTATCAGAGCGGGTTACTTCAAGATTTAGTTTAATCACTAGAAGTTTGATCCTTAATAATGGATAAGAAATTTGATTTTACTAAACATGGATTACCTCTGTTTGATGGACATAATTATTCTTTTTGGAGTATCAAGATGAAGTTGTTTTTGCAGTCTCAAGGAGCAGATGTTTGGCAAGCTGCGTTGAATGAATATAAGACTCCAATAACAGTTTCAACAGATGTTGCAAGGAAGAAATTCTATGAGACTAATTCCAAAGCTATGTATGCAATACTTGGAGGATTGGGAGGTTCAAAATTTGCTAAAGTAATTCATTGTGAGTCAACAAAAGAGTTATAGAAAAAATTGAAGAAGGTAAATGAAGGAGATACTAAGTTAAATAATGCTAAATTACAATCATATTGAATTCAATTTGAATGTTTAAAAATGGAAGAATCTGAAGATATAGCTACCTATTTCTTACGTATTGATGAAGTAGTCAATACTATGAGAGGTTTAGGAGAAATAGTTGGAAATGGTATTATTGTGCAAAAATTTCTTAGATCTTTACCTGGAAGAGTTGATCCCAAAATATCTGCTTTAGAAGAAAGAACTGATATTTCTACTTTATTAATGGATGAGTTGCAAGGAATACTAACAACATATGAGATGAGGACATCTAATGAGAATCCTTCCAATAAGGAAGAATCTTTCAAGGCATCAAAGAAGGACAAGAAAAAGGTTGAAACATAAACCAATAATCATGAGGATTCAAAAGAAGACATGGAAGAAGCTAACTTTGTCAAAAATCTAAAAAGAGGTACTGACAAGTACAAAGGTAAACTTCCTCTCAAGTGTTTTGATTGTGGTAGAATAGGGCATTTTTCTTCTAAGTGTCCTTTCAATAAACATTCTGATGGAGAAGAAGAAAGTAACATCAAAACCAAAGAATATAAAAAAATGTATAAGAAGTCATTTCAAAGAAATTCTTATAAAAAGAAAAGTATATTCATCAAAAATAATAGTGAGTTCTCAGATATAGATGAAAGTGATGAAATTTCAGATATAAGACTTTTTATGGCTACATAAAATCAGAATGATGAACTTATTGAAGAATAAGAAGGTGAATTTGACCTGGAAGCTGAACTTGTGAGTGTTTTGTCTAAACTAAATAAAGTAAGAAGAGAGTGTAAACAATTCAAAAGAGAAATTGATAAACTAGAATTTGAATTACAGAAATCAAATGGTTTGATTGAGAGAGATGAAATCATGTTAGTTGACTTAAATCTTAAAATAGAAGAGGCTAGAGTGACCAAAGAAGCTCTAACTAAACTTCTTGCATAAAAGGATAAAGAAAATGAAGGTTTAAAAATTGAAGTAGTCTCATTAAGAAAGAAAGTACAATAAAATAACATGAAACATAGTTCTCAAGTGTTGAATCAAATTATTTGTAGTCAAAAATCAACATATGATAAGACTGGAATTGGTTATAAATCTGCAGTAACTAATGGATGTTCTAGTTCAAGTGTTGAGAAAGCAGGTATAGAGGATAATCATGAGAAAATTACTAGCAAGAATATTGAATCAAAAAGGCAAGAAGAGAATCAGGTTTAAACAATACATAGAAGAAGTTATGGCAGACATCAAAACGGGTTTGAAGGCTACTGTTTCTTCTGTTATAAGTATGGACACAAAGAAACTTTCTGTAACATTTTTGTAAGAAACATAAGTGCACATAATAGTCATGGCATATCTAGATTTGAATATGAAAGAAGACATGATAAATCTATTCAGAACAATGTGAACAACTCACATAACATATTTGATGCTTTAAAATTTGAAGTTGAATGTTATAGGTGTAATAAATTTGGACATATTTCAAGAAACTGTCCAATGAATTTCCAAAAATCTATTATAAACCAATGCACAAATCATAAAACTAGTTACTGGAAAAGGAAGAATGATCATTTAGAAATTGAAGAGTGCAAACTTGTTTTACAAGTTGATCATAAAGTTAAGTGGTGTGTGGACAGTGGATGCTCAAAACATATGACAGGAAGAAAACAAATCTTTGATTCTTTAGATGAAAGAAAAGAAGGTTCAGTCACATTTGGTAATGGTCAATCAACTCAAATAGTTGGAAGAGGATCTATTTGTTTGAACAAAGACATAATGGCTGAAAATGTTTTACTGGTTGAAAATATGGAACATAACTTGCTGAGTGTAAGTCAAACATGTGATAAAAGGCATCTTATGATATTTGATTCTAAACAATGTCAAATCAAGAATGTTAAAACAAATCAGTTAGTTGGAACAACTACAAGGACATCAAATAACATATACATTTTAGATGAGAAGGATGAAAATTGCTATCTTGGACATGAAGATGAAAGTTGGTTATGGCATAAAAGACTTGGACATATTAAATTTGACAATCTGATTCAGTTAAATAAAAAAGAGGCAATAAGGAACTTACCTGTCATAAAGAATCTTTCCAACTCTATTTGTAAGCAATGTCAACATGGTAAACAAACTAGAGTCAAGTTTAAAACAAAGGAATATTCTACAACAAAACCTTTGGAAATAATACATGTTGATGTATGTCGACCTATGAGAACAACAGGTCTAAATGGTGACAGATGCTTTATGTTATTTGTGGATGACTTTACTCGAATGACTTGGTTGTTTTTATTGAAAAAGAAGTTTGAAACTTTTAATTGTGTTCAAGTTTTCAAAGAATTGACTGAAAATGAAATTGATATGAAGATTAAGTGCTTAAGGTCAGACAATGGAGGAGAGTTTGTATCAAAATAATTTAACAATTACTGTTTTGAAAATGGAACTAAAATACATTTCTCTGTTACAGAAACACCTTAGCAAAATGGTGTTGTTGAAAGAAAAAACAGAACTGTTATGGAAATGGCAAGAATAATGTTAAATGAGTCCAGATTGAATGACATGTTTTGGCCTCAAGATGTTCGCACTATTGTACACATATTGAATATAAGTTTGCTAAGAAATAATAATGATAATACACCCTATCAATTATGGAAAGGATGACCAGCAAACATAAAACATTTTAGAATTTTTGGGAGTAAGTATTACATTAAAAGAATTGATAAATATCTGGGAAAATTAGATTCAAGAACTGATGAAGGCATATTGGTTGGATATTCATGTTTAAGAAAGGATTATAAATGATATAATTTTAGATTAAGAAAGATTGTTGAATCTATACATGTAAGGTTTGATGAGTCTTCATTTTTGAATTCTAAATCTAAACAAAAGGATCAACAAATACATGAAATATATGACAAACATAAGATGGATGAAGAAGTAAGTTAAATAGAAGAAACTAAGGCTGCTGACAGTGAAAAATTAATTCCTACTTTGATACAGGGCACAACTCCATACAAAAGCATGACTCTATCAAAGAATCCAAGCAAAAGAATACAAAAAAAGCATCCTGAAGAACAAATACTTGGTGACTTAAATGCAGGTGTTGGAACAAGAAGCAGAAGACAAGAACCCACCTCAACTCATGGACATGTATCATTACTTTCTCTGATTGAACCCAAAAGTATTGAAGAAGCAATTAAAGATTAATACTGGATGAAAGCAATGAATGAAGAACTTAGTCAAATAGAAAAGAATAAGACATGGGAATTGGTTCCTAGACCTTTGAATAAGAATGCCATAGGGGCTAAATGGGTTTTCATAAATAAGATGGATGAAGCAGGTAAAATAACTAGAAACAAAGCTATACTAGTTTGTAAAGGGTATGCACAGGTAGAAGGAATAGATTATGGAGAAACTTTTGCTCATATTGCAAGAATGGAATCCATTAGATTGATTCTAGCTTATGCCAGTTCTAAACACATTAAATTTTACCAAATGGATGTAAAGTATGCATTTTTGAATGGTGATTTAGAGGAAGAAGTATATATGGAACAACCAGAGGGTTTTCAGGTACAAGAAGCATAACAATATGTTTACATGAAAAAGGCATTGTATGGGCTGAAGCAAGCACCAAGGGCTTGGTATTCTAGACTCGACAATTGCTTGAGGCAACAAGGATTCAAGAAAGGTAACACTGATAGTAATCTATATATTAAAGAGGAAAATGATAGCTTGATCATTTTTGAGATATATGTAGATGATATAATTTTTGGTAGTGATGATAATAGGCTCAGTAAACAGTTTGTTTAAAGTATGCAGAAAGAGTTTGAGATGTCCATGCTAGGAGAAATGAATTTTTTCTTAGGCTTGCAAGTTACTAAATCTGATAAAGGTATTTCCATTTCTCAAACCAAGTATATAAATGAAATACTTAATAAATTTCATATGGAATATTCTAAACCAGTTGGCACTCCCATGGTTAATGGTTGTAAATTAAGTAATTTTGATGATACTAAAAATGTTTATCAGATAGTAAAGAGATCTATGATTGGTAGTATTCTTTATGCTATAGCTACAAGACTTGATATTATGCATGTAGTTTGTCAAGTTGGCAGGTTTCAGAATTCACCAAAAACTTCTCATCTACTTGCAGTCAAAAGAATTTCCAGATATCTTATGGGGACAGTTGAATATGGTTTGTGGTATCCTACAGGTAATCATTTTGATTTATATGCTTTCACTAATGTTGATTGGGAAGGTTGTGTTGATGATAGGAAGAGTACTAGTGGAGAAACATTTTTTCTTGAAGGATGTCTTGTAAGTTGGTCAAGTAAAAAACAATCAACAGTATCTCTGTCTACTGCTAAATCAAAATACATAGCAGTTGCATCTTGTTGCACTCAGATTCTATGAATGAAACAGATGCTGGAAGATATACATATTCATTTTGATGAACCTATACCTATCTTCTGTGATAATACCAATGCAATTAGTATTTCTAAAAATTCTGTTATGCATTAAAAAACAAAGCACATTCCCATTGAATTTCATTTTCTAAGAGAGCAGGTTATGTCTAAAGTTATTAAAGTGGAATATGTTGGCACAAAGGATCATATTGTAGATGTATTTACTAAACCTTTACCTAAATTGCAATTTTAAAGTCTC
The DNA here is from genome assembly GCA_032191745.1 of Picea mariana. Classification (NCBI taxonomy): domain Eukaryota; kingdom Viridiplantae; phylum Streptophyta; class Pinopsida; order Pinales; family Pinaceae; genus Picea; species Picea mariana. The sequence continues at coordinate 64,197 of JASDQU010240964.1, forward strand.
AGGGATCAGTTGGGGGTTTACCCTCTGTAATTTCATTTCATTCTCAAAGATTGCAAGTGTTTCATTAAAAAATCGGACTGCACAGGTTTATTGACTATTATTGATAGGGGGAGTTGCGACTAAAATGATACATATTTGCAAGTGGTTTTCTTTTCTCAGGGGGAGTATGGTTGATTCCTTTTCCATAGATGTCAAAAGGGGGAGAAGAGATTTAAAGTTCTCCATCAATGCCAAAGGGGGAGTTTGTTGGCAGGGATTGCATTTTTCATAGGACTTGGTTTTTCCATTAATGTCAAAATTTAAAATTCCAAAGGGGGATTTTGTTGGTCAGTTTTCACAGGCACTGTGGATTAGTTTTCACAGGCACGGTGGTTCCTAATTTGGAGATCAACATGCCTCTTGACACACTGAAACACGAAGTCACATGATTCTGAGAGTTTCTATTTTGGGATTCTGGGAGTTTCTATTTCGGGATTTTTCCATGGTAAGCAAAAACTCCAACATCACAAAGTCTTGAATGCTGAAATATCGAAAGGGACACACATCACATGATTCCGGGAGTTTCTATTTCAGCATTCCAGGAGTTTCTATTCTGGGATTTTTTCATTGTAAGAAAAAACTCCAACATCACGAAGTCCCAAATGCCGAAATATCGAAAGGGACACACATCACATGATCTATGGTTTCGAGAGTTTTGAATTGTTGAAGGTCATGAAGACCTAATGGCCAACATACCGAAACCATGACAATCATCCATCTCAATGAATGATTAAGTCATATACATTGGATTAAGCGTTGGAGGAGTAATATAAGAGTTGTATATGACTGTTGATTTGTCCTCGAGAAGTTAACGACAATCGTCTGATCTATGTCCACCAGATCAAATGTGAAGCCATTAGATCATTTATGGGTTCGTGACTTGGAGTGTTGAAACACTTCATCACAGAAATGCCGAAACGCGGAAATGCAAAACGCTAAAAATTTTGGGGTTCGTGACTTGGAGTGTCGAAACACTTCATCACAGAAATGCTGAAACGCCGAAATGCGAAACGTAAAAAATTTCAGGGTTCATGACTTGGAGTGTTGAAACATTTCATCACAGAAATGTCAAAATGCTGAAATGTGAAACGTCGAAATACCTTTTTGGTGTAGGCAGTGGTTACCACCGATGGTCATGTGAGAGGGAGGAGCTAGCCTGAAGCTAAGCTCTATTTCAGGATTCGTAACTTGAAGTGTCAAGACTCTTCGACACAAGATTGCCGAAATGAGAAAATGCAAAATGCATTTCGATTAACCTGTGGTCACGGCCAATGGACATATGGGTTAGCATAAGTGGCTTGCCAAAGAGCTCAAGGGTTATTCCGTGCTGAAAAATCAAAATAGATGTATGTTCATCGAACTGTGTTGGTTAAATATTCAAGCTGATCATGTGGATATTGTTCGTCTTGATGCCTTGGCCAATAATAATTGTTGTAAGGAAGTTATTCAGTTACTATAACTGATTCTTTGAATCTCGAGGGTTCGATTGTACGCACTGATGATACAGGAAGATGTATAAAGTGATTGTGGAAAGAAAAGAGCAAGAGAGGATTATGGAAGATGTATGGCTCTGTAAAATTTGAGGAAGAGAAATGATAGAGGAGGGAAGACACATACACAGATTGATAAATCTAAGTGGTCTGGTCAAGAATGAATGGGATATCAATATAAAAAATAGAGAGGATTTGAATGCTTAATCTTTGATAGAGAAGATAAAGAGTTGGTTTGTAGGTTCTTAGTGACAGAGAATGATTTCAGGGAGGTAGGGAGGAGCAAGGGGAGACTGCAAAATTCTCTTGTACAAGTTGGTGCTTGTACATCTGGGAGTTGTATCTTCCATTCAGTAGGTGCTGAAGAAACAGAGGTAGCAGCCTCATCTGGGTTGTAGCTCAAATAAAATAAGAATGTAAAGAGAAGTTGGAGCTTGCCTTTCATTCATAAGAAGAAGAGGTTTTTCCCTTATGGGTTTCCTCATGAAAATATTTGGGTCATTGTCTATTTATGTGATTGCATATTTATTTATTTGAATGATTTGTGGCAAGACATACAATAAAAGGCATAATTTGTGTTCATTGAGTAATCTGTTAAATAAAAAGAGAGAAATTGTATCTAATTGATTCACCCCCCCCCCCCT